>JANTPZ010090709.1:0-35360 GCA_025593235.1 Vachellia pachyceras | reverse complement strand
CATCATGGGATTGCAGTTTCATCCGGAGAGAATGAGGAAGCCAGATTCTGATGATTTTGATTACCCAGGATGTCCTTTTGCTTATAAGGTACCATATTTAGTTCATTCTTAATTTCTGTTTGTTTTCTAGGATATTTATATTCTAAGTGGATAAGTTGAATTAATCATAGCAACGAATCTAATGGGAAATTGAACTATATGTAAGTGCAGGAATTTGTGAAGGCAGTGATAGGATATCAGAAGAAGCTGAATGCTGCGACGTCCAACATTGAGAAGCCTCTAAAGCTTAACAGGGAAATGGAGAACAAAAGGAAAATCATAGTGAGAAGCTTTTCAATGGCCAAAAGTCTTTACGATGCTGGCCGGGGGATGCATCCCTTCAACGATTCTGAGCTTGAAGCTGGTGCAGAATTTCTTGAGGTACTCAGTTTACAGATTCAAATTGGAAATCCTAATGAAACTGATATAAATCTTAGAGATTAAACCCACTCCAGGTCTCTATACTTTCGATGAGTTTTGATTTTGGTTCTTCTTCTTCTTTTTTTTTTTTTGGTTCATACATGTAATACAGTTCAAAATGATAGTCTTATAGTTTTATAAAAATTTAAATATGAATTTAACGATAATATCAACTTCTTTGATGCAACATTAAAATCGTTAAATAGACTGATGTAGACAGCTCACTAGAATTGATATGATGTTGCATGTATGGATCAAAACCAAAACTCTTTGGAAATATTTAAACCAGAGTGGATTAAACCTTAAATCTTGAGAACTTAGCTCTATTACGTTTCTGTGCTGGTTTTACTTGGGTACCACTCAAAGACCAAATAAGTTTTAATTCGTATATTTTGATTTCTTGTCACTAAAGCAAGATGAAATTTTGGTCATTTTTCTGTGTTTCTGTAGTCAAACAAAGCATTGAGTGCGCAGCAAGAGAAAAGGTTGAAGCAGATGGGAGCAACAGTAAGGAATGGAGGGTCATACATAGAGAGATTGAAGATGGACGAGGAGAGAGAGAAATTGGCAAGAAAAGTTATGGCCAAAATGTCTGTGGAACAATTATCTGAGCTCTTGTCTTTCTATCACACCATGGGGCAGATTTGTTCTGAAGTTTTGGAGAAAAATATACATGATGGCCTTGTCAATGACCTCAGTTAACTATTGGTGTCATCTTCATATATGCTTTTCTTTCTGAGAGTTGTTGTAATGGTTCAGATTTAATCTTTATATATGAAATTTTCCTGATCTCTTCAGTCTTCATAACCTTTTCTCCTTCTATATGCTTTTATTATATTGTGTAGGTATAGGATCATAATGCTAACAATCGTACTGGGCTTAAAAATGAAGTGATCTAGTCAAGGAATACAGTAAATAGATTCCCGTATGATTATAGAAAGATTTAATTTAGATTTTGTGCTATATTGTATATCTGTGATTTTGTTGAAAAAGAGAAATAATATATATATATATATCTCTTTTTCAAAGAGAAGGCCAATTACAAACTTGGAGATTACATAGCAGTGATCACTAAGACACTAAAGTTACTGATAGAGGTTATCTCTCATGTGAGAAATACACCCAGGACGGGGAATGGATAAGATCATCAAACTTCCAGCAACTTGCTGCGCATCCTTTGCTAGATAGCCAGCACATTTAATTGTGTTTTGTGGTTCATAATGGAGCTCTATGTCCCAATCAAAGGAGATCATGTCTCTATTTTCATTAATCTCTGTCCTTAACAGATGGTTGTGACCTGTCTCTCATGATCAGATGATACGTCTCTAATGAGTCTGTATATACGCAACAACCTTTTGAAAATCATGTGTTCTACACAATTAGAGGCCTATCAATAAAGCCAATACTCTTCAGCAATTGTAAGAGGGGAAAATCCCATTTTGTGCTGAAATCCCAATATCTAACGTCCATTAGTATCCCGCCACATGTATCCATTCTCTACATAATAATTGAACCATCATGCATGCACTGAGTAACATGCTTCTCTCCTTGTGAGCAGAATAGGATTGAGATGGTTTAGTCTTGTAAAATAAATGGGGTTGCTGATGAATATATGCTTATGATTGGAGATCACATTGGTCCTGAGTTATGAACAAAGTATAATTATTGTCCCAGTTCCTTCTGGCTACAGTTGTTTAGAATCTGATTATTTCATATGGGTATATATATTCGTGTCAGGTATATTTATTCGTGTGGGTAAGAGACTGTTTGTTTATCTCATGCACAACAATTCTCCCTCCGCTCCTATATATACAAATGAGCAACATTCTCTTACGTAAGATCTGTTCCATACATTTACAAGCAACAATTTGTGTTTGTTTAAAAATTTATGGCACATTTTTCATTTTATCCTCAATTAGTTTCTCATATCTTTTTCTGACTCATCCTCTCTCTCATCTCTTTTGTCCCTCCCATTCTCCTATCACTTATCATCTCTATAAATAAGGGTATATTTAGGAAATCAATTACATATCTTATGCATATATTGTTTTTAACTAATTTTAACCAACATTTTAATCTATATGGTTTGATTAGTTGTTATTTATATAAAAGAGCGCATGGAAGATTGAATTTTAATTTGCCTTATTTCGTTGGTTGGTGTGGAGCAACATTCTTCCTTAGAATCCAACTTCAAATCAAAATGCTATGATTTGGTCCCCCACCCATATTCCCCAAGTGATGCAATTTTTCTTGGGAAAGCTCTTCGGTTGATCAAAATGCCCTCATCCTTCTTCAAATTATGTTGAGTAGTCCAAACAAAAATTAAATGGTCAAGAATGTAATAAAATATTATACTATATATGACTCATTTTATTTTCCTTTTTCATTCCATAGAAAATCTTTTGCCAATAAAACTTGATCCAACATAATTTCTATGGATTATCCAAAACCTAAAAGATTGGGACCTTAAATCTCATTATTGTTGTGAGAATTTTATCAATAATTAATCTATGAACACTTCTTTATAAACACACTCTGATTCAGATGTATGCATTGACCTTAATGAAACTTCTAAGATTCAACTCATTAACTTCATTGAAAAAAATCCTTCTAACATAAGGAGGCATATTCCATTGCTTAATTGCTATGACAACTCTTTTTGTTGTGAATTTTGGGTTTATTTGGTTGAACGTTTGAAAAATTCAAACGCATGTTCAACAATATTTTTTTGTAAAACAAAATTTTTTACATATTTACATCAATTTACATAAAAGTACTTATTTACCGTATTTCCAAACAAATACATTGTGATATTGGTCATCTATTATCCTATGATAGGGAAGAAAAATAGGGGGTAGAAAATAAAGAGTAGGACCCACCACATATTCCTTTCACAGTCACTTTCTATTTCCTTTTATAATTAATATACATACACAGTGTCTAGAAAAAATTTAAATGAAGGCTGACGTGACTTTGACCATAAAAATAAATAGTCATTAATTCAACCGAGAGAACGATTCAAAATTAATATGTTTATTGCATTTGCCTCTTCTAGAACCCAACAGTGGGCAGGCTAGCCTTAATTTGGACGTGTACCTAACTTGCTGCTTCATTAATCCATCTCTCAGGAGATTTAATCTGGAAGACATAAATATTATTACTCTATTTCTAATTAAACATTTAATACTATATAATATTTAAATTAAACAATAAAGTGATAAGAAGAATAAAATAATCTTTGCTGATGTCAAAGTAATGATAAATGCAATGGTTTAATTCATGAGCCACTGAAAATAATAAAATATAGATGGTTTAAATCAGATTTAATCCTCTATTAATAATCAACTCGATTCAGTTCTCAGTTTAAGCAATGTGTGTCCGATAAAATTTCACCATCTGAAGTGTGAAAGCTGAAATTGACTACTTTTGTTCATTGTACCTTAACATTTGTCAAAGATACTCGTCTGATATCGTTCCTAAAAAGTCCCAAATTCAGAGAATTCATTAATGAACTAAAAGTTTATTTGTGAATTCCATTGACATAAAGGAGTTTACATATTTTAAAGTATTTTATCAATTTTAAGATGGTTTTTCTGGATTTCAAGATGGTTTTTACAGATTTCGAGATGGTTTTGTCTCGCCTTACGTGTACCGTTGGGGAAACGGTGTTTCCAAACAAGCACTAACTAATTAATATAATAATCTAATGAATATTTGGTCTGATCCGAAATATAAAAATTCATTTGTTAAATACTTTACATTATAAATAAGACCTTAAAATTGGAGTTATTTGCACTGCAAACAATGTATGCAACTAAAACTCTCTTTCAGCTGGCTGGGGCTATTCTAGCTTAACCACGGGTTTCGGGTTTGAAACGTGGGAACGCAGCACCCTAGGGGTCAAGGGTGCCAACCTTAATGGTTCTTATCATGCCTCGATCTAAATTAGTCTGGGGCCGTTGATATGCCTGAAAGATGGTTTGCCCTAGGATCCGGAGGAGAAATCCAAAAAAGTCCTTGCTTTTATCTTTTGTTTAAATGTATAGCCACAAACTGCCTTATTTTTCAAGGATGATTCTGGGATATTATCATATTTTAATACAAGTCTTTTCCCCCTCCCTCCTGAAATTGCATTGTACAGAAAAGTCAATGAATTAGTCATAGCCGCCACCCCAAGCAATTAAAAGTCCTGCAAGAAAATTGAATCGCTATTCTTATTCCTACACGTAATCGCTCCATTTCACATCTATTTTCCTACCATTTAATATTAACTTTCTTTATTTTTTATTAAAAATAACAACTACCCAAATCATTCACATAGTTAAAATTAATTAAATATAATATATATAATTTTTTAAACATATCCTTATTTATGAAGATGATGAGTGGGTTGAGAAAAAAAGATAATAAATGGAAAAAAGATAAAAAGAAGTGAACGAGAAAAATATGAGAGATAGTAAAAATAGAAAAAAATAATTATATTTTTAAACAAAACAATTATTCTTTACAATAGAATGTTGGTTATAAACGGTGCGGACTAAAATATGTCAAAGTCCATTGTCTATGACTCTGTCCACCTTCTCGATTAAACCTCATTTATGAGACTTTGATATCGTTACCCCGGCCTTCCCAGAATTTTCCACCTTGGAATTTGATTTCTGAGGCTGCGTTTTTCATATCTGACGAATGTGATCTGGGTGAGACATATATGATATATCTTCTAACAGTTCAGTTTCTTTCGTTACTCTCACTCAAACCTCCCTTTTCTTTTATTCACGAAATGAATACTTGCTCCGATCTTCCCCAATATGGTTCCATCTTCTTCCTCCTCCTTGTGGTCGTCCTACTTTTCACTATAACAATCGGCGGCGCGAGATCCGATGACAACTTCAGAAACTGCAGCAACCGCTTCAGCTGTGGAATTGTCACTGACGTTGGGCACCCATTCTGGGGATATAACAGAGCCGATTACTGTGGTCAGCCTGGTTTCCAACTGGATTGCCAGGACAATACTCCAAAGTTGATCTTTAATTCCATCACTTACCGGATCCTAAGCTTCAGCTTCAATGATCAGAACCTCACAGTGGCTAGGGATGACTATTGGGATAATATATGTTCAGATCAATACAGAAACACGAGCTTCGATTCCTCCACCATCTTCAAGCTTGACGATGGGTTCCCATACATGGCCTTCCTATACGATTGCAGCTCCAGTTTCAATCCAATGGCTGACTTGGTCAACTCATCTACCACAGAGTGCCCCACTAGTATTTACTACGGGATCGTATCTTCCATTCATGTTGATTTGACTGGAATTTGCAGGGTGGTTGTTGTTCCTATAATGAATACTTTTGTTGGTTTGGTACTTTCCGGGCAGAGGAGTATTGAAGAAGCAATGAAGGAAGGTTTTGGATTAAGATGGATTGTAGATAATAATGAAGAGTGCAACAAGTGTGTGAATTCTGGTGGGCAGTGCGGGTATAGTGATCAGAACTTCACATGTTTCTGCAGCAACGGGCTTCAAGGAACTACGTGTTCTTTAGGTATGTTGATCTCTCTCATATGTTCATGTATGTAAATTATTGGCCCTACACAGTGGACTGAGCATTCGGTCTTTCAGTTAAAACTGGAAAAACCGAATAGCATGACTTTTCAACATCAAACCAAAACCAAAGTCTGAATTGGGCTCGGTTAAGTTTTCGACAAAAATGGATCATCTGAAAACGGTTAGCTATATTAGACGTTGCATGCATCAAGTTTGTCTTTCTGTAAGAATAATTTAAAGTGATCACCAATTTGATAGGATTCACCAAAACATTATATATCTTTAGTTCTTTTGTCCATTAGTCGACCTGGTAGACTTTTCTTAATATTCTAAAGGTATGAACTCTAGACAATAATGAAGAGTGCAACAACTGTGTGAATTCTGGTGGGCAGTGCGGGTATAGTGATCACAACTTCACATGCACCTGCAGCAACGGGCTTCAAGGAACGTGTTCTTCAGGTATGTTTGATCTCTCTCATGTTACAAAAAATTAAATTGAGACAAAATGGATCATTTGAAAATTATTAGTAATGTTAGAGGTTATATAGATAAAGTCTGTCTTTCTATAAGAATGAGTTTTATAAGGAGCGCGTTTCCCAGATTCATCCTACTGATCCAGAATACTGATAAGAATATGAGGCAACTTCACCACTTACTGCTATACCAACCAAAGCTAGTTCCTTTCCAATCAAATCGTCAGTGTTATTTAGTGAATTAATTAGTATTTGAAGTACTGTAGGAACCTAAGAATAGTTATCTGACGGATCACTCAATAGCTAGCCGATAATAATTAGATGGGTTGACTGATCAACGAGTTGGACTCACTACTCAACCCATTTAGTTTAATAAGTTGGACTGATTCTTCACCTAATATATTTTCTCTCAACTTTTTAAAGGGCCAAGGTGCATGTATTTAACAACTTAAAGTATAAATAATATCTGAATATTACTTAGTGTTATTATAAAAGTACTTTAAGATGTTAGATACATGCAATTTAGCTTAACAAACTTTTTGGGATAACAGTGGGTTAAATTTCCGTTGTTCTAAAAAGTATGAGAATAAAATTATTCCTAAAAAGTACTTTAATGATAAAATAGCAGCAAAAATTACTTTAAGATATTGAATAATACTTGAAAAATTTAGGGTGCTTCCCTTAACCCATATTTAAATCTTATTTGACTCTGACTTAATTGACAAATCAATAAACAACTTGCGTGCTGTACCGTTTAATATACTCGCCTCCTTCCACTCTATGTTTCTCCAAGTTCCAGCCATACATCAGATTTAGTGGTTATCTCTAACTAGAAGTGAAGCACAGTACGTAAAATTTTTGGAAGTCCATTAAAAAAATCAATTATCTTTATTATTTATCTAAATCATGATTTGTCAATTCCCACCCAAACATTCATATCTTCATTCAAATCATCGATGAGACCATTAATCATGTTTCTTATAAGCACCCTCATTAGTACATTTGGATTAATATCAGACAGAATAGAGTTTATAATTTTTTTTTTTTTGGGTGAATAAGGGGTCAAGCCCAACAAAAACTACAATCTAATATATCTAAAGAACACGATTCCTAATCTATCTTCTTCCATAATCTGGAGGACGACAGGCGTGCGGAGATCTTGCCAAAACAGTTTTCTGACAATTATGTTCTAGGCTATGGCTGCTAGCTTATCTGCACATCTATTGCCCTCTCTGTACACATGCTGCACTTGAACATTCCAGTCATTCAATAGCAAGTTGTGTATTTGATCTTGAAGGTGCTTGTATACTGCCATAGTTCGGTTTTGTTGGATCGCCTGAATAACCTGTAGTGCATCACTTTCAACAATCACTTGTTTAAAACCAAGCTCCTAGCACACCTTCACGCCTTCTACAACTCCTATCATCTCAGCTTGAACGGCATCTTTCTCACATAATTGCATAGAGAAGAAGCCTCGAATCCACTCTCCGCAGTCTCCTCGTATAACCCCTCCGTATCCTGCTCTACCTTACACTGTACACGTCCCATTGGTATTTAATTTACAGCTGGTTTTCGGTGGGGGTTCCATTTAATCATAACTCTCTTCCTTGGTGTCATTCATCGTAAAACTTTCTTGTCTCTTACGGTAGCAATTCACAATCGTGTAGATTTGGTGGATCGAGTTTGGAGGCATTTCCAAATCGTCCACATGAATTTCAAGATTTCTCCATTTCCACATAGACCAACATGTTACAGCAAAAATTTCTGGCCAATCTCCTTCATCCTTTGAGCTTCCTTGACTCATAAGATTCTTTAGTAATCCATTCTGACTACATATATCCAAAGAACCGAGCTCTTCGGCGAACAGGCACTAGTTTCCTACATATGTGCGTGGCATATGCACAATCTCTCATGGCATGAAGTTGGTCTTCTTTATGCGCTTTGCAAATAACACATTGGCCATTTCCTCCTTCCCATCTTCTTGTGATGTCTTTAGTTGCCAATCTTTTATGGAGCATCAACCACACGAACAACCTGACACGTTCTGGGACCCTTAACTTCCAAATTCTTTTCCAATCAAACGTATCAAATCTGTTAGGAGACTCCTGTGACCATTTATTTGGTGATTTAATGGAGAATGGGCCATCTTTAGTCAGCTCCACCTTATCCCTGCCTCACTTGCTAACAATGCTGTGGATTTTCTCTCCGTTCTCATAGAATTTCCCCCATAGTTTTGATAGTTCCTTCCATAACCGTGAGGCATTACCTTTGGCAACTAGAGCATCTTCTCACTTCTACCTCTGCCATATTTTCCTTCTAGGACTTGGACCCATAACTGATCTGGGCTCACATGCATTCGCCACCGTAGTTTTAGGAGGAAAGCCTCATTCATTGTTCTTAAGGATTTAATTCCAATACCTCCTTCTTCTTTCGGTCTGCACATCTAGTCCCAGGAGATTGCATGCCATCTGCGTATATATCTCCCTCTTCTCCCCATACGAAACTTCGCCCCACTCTTTCCCACTCTTCAATGATCCCGAGGTAAACTATCGTGTTCACGTGTTGCATAGGATAGAGGGCCATTGAATTAGCAACTGCATTAGCTAGTGTAATTCTGCCTGCCACCGACAAACTTGAAGTCTTCCATCCTTAAAGCCTCCTTTTGACTCGCTCCACAATGGTCTTGTATTTGTCTCTCCTTCTTAGTGGAAATTGAAGGTTTGCTCCAAGGTATCTTCCCACTTCGCCTACCTGCTTGAAGTTGCTCCTCCTACAAATTTCTTTCCTCATTTGATGGCCAACATTTGGTGAGAAATATATATTAGTTTTATCCTGGCTGACACGGCGCCCAGTCATGGTCGCAAAATCCTGCAAACAATTCAACACCATATCAATTTGGTTAACATCAGCTTCCACGAATAACACAGTCATCCGCAAATATCATATGGTATATAGTAGGACCTTTCTGCCCCACTTTCATTCATCTCCACTGTTTCACTCTCACTCTATCAAGAATCATGTGTGTGAGTCTTTCCATGCCAAGAACAAAAAGATAGGGGAAAATTGGGTCCTTTGGTCGGAGCCCTCTAGTTGGCTCAAAACCTTTTAACTTCTCATGCAAGAGAATCCTCATTTCCGCATTATCTATGCAACACATAATTTGGTAACCATCTCTCTGTGGCACTTGATTTCTTCCAAGACTTTTTCTGTAAATTTCCAACTCAACCTATTATATGCTTTTTCCAAATGGAACTTAATAGCCATGAAACCCTCTTTTTTTTTTTTTTTGCCCTTTTTGCTCTTCATAGAATGTGGCATCTCATTCACAATGATTATATTGTCATGAACATTCCTTCCAAGAACAAAACTAACTTGAAAGGGGGAAACGAGTTTAGCCATAGACTTCTTAAGCCTTAATTTTGACAATAATCTTGGATAAACACTTGGATACAACATTGCATAATGATATTGGTCTGAACTGATTAACCCTTTATGGGCACTCCACCTTTAGGATCAAAGTAATGAGGATCTTGTTTATAGCTGTTATTTTTTCTGCATGGATCCACACAACTTTAACTGATTGGCAAAACTAGCACCCACTATATCCCAGCATTTTTGGAAGAAGATAGTTTGGTAACCATCTTCCCCTGGAGCTTTCATTCCTCCTATTGCAAAAATAGCCTCCCTTATTTCCTCTTTGGTGATTGCTCCATTCATACAATGCCAATCTTCTTCCTCTATTTTCAGTCAGGTGTGAATTGTCTGGTACCATGGCCTACTAATATCTTCCTTTGAGAACAGGTGTTGGAAAAATTGATTTATGAGCTCCCTCACTTTACCTTACCTTCTATCGACTTGGTCTCATAATTTCTGAGAGTAGTTACCCGATTCCTCCTTCTTCTAATGTTTGTCTTGACATGATAATACCTTGTGTTTCTATCATTATCCTGAAGCCGTGGGTGGGGTTCAAACTTTTTGAAATAAAAGTTCTCTTCCTTATCAAGAATATCATCTAATTCTTGATGAAGTTGCTCCTCTAACTCCTCCAAGAAGGGGTTATCGTGTCTTTTGTAGCTTTTTGTATCCCTCCAAGTCTTCTCATAAGCTCTTTTTTTTTTATATGCCCAAACCAATTAATGTTCCACTCAAGTAACTTGTTTTCTAATTCTTGTAATTCCTCTCCGATTTCCTTGTCTCCTTTCCATTGGCTTCTAATAATCACATCTTTGAAATTTTGATACTTAAGCTACATTGCTTCAAAACGAAATGGTCGATCCTTATAATGTTTTTTTTTTCAGCAAAAATCTGGATACATAATGGATGATGGTCAGATTGCACCCTAGGTCCCACCGTAACCGTTGCAGCATCAAATATGTTTCTCCAATCACCCTTACATAAATCTCTATCTAATTTTTTGTAGAAACGGTCTGCATAGCCAACCTTAGGCCCTCTATAAGAAAAACGGGGTCATCCTGTACCAAGATCAATGAGTTGACACCTATCTATATTATTTGTGAACCTTTCACATTTGTTTCCAATTGAAATGGTCCCTCCCTCTTGTTCAGCATTATTTTTTATATCGTTGAAATCTCCAGCTAGTAACCAGGGCAGGGACATCCCCTTGGAAATATCCTCTAATTCATTCCAAAGCTCTCTTCTCTCCCTTTCCGTAGGATTAGCATATAAATTGCTGAAAAGCACCATGAACTCGAGCCCAATCCATCAATGATAACATGAAGAAATTGTTCATTCATAACCACAGGTTGAATGGAGATTGTATCCTCCTCCTAAAGCATCCACATTCCACCTAACATGCCCTGGGCTTCCACAATAATTTGATGATGAAAACCCAGTCTTTTGATCACTTTCTGAGCTATTCCACCACTACATCTAGTTTCTACAAGCAATGTATAGGGAGTAACTTGTAAGATAACCATGATTCTTGAATTGATTTTGGCATTTATGAAGTGTTCGGTAACTTACGAAATGAACATAGTTTTTTTATTCAGAATTGATTTTGACATGTATAGGAGTGTTGAAGCATTTTTTTTAAGGAAACCATGGTTTCAACTTTTTGATTCTCTATCTCCCAAATAATCAATCTTATAAATTACAATCAAATTTCTTCTCTAAATCATAATTATAAATAAATTTTACTCAAAATCTATTCTATCACAGCTAATTCAAGCACACTCTAACTTAGAATGAGTACATATATATATATATAATGTATTTGCTTCACTCAGCGAAATATTATTGCAGGAAAATCTTCAAAACAGATTATTATCGCAATTGCTTCTGCCAGTGGCGTTGGGATAGTGCTAGTTATCTTGATTGCGATAATTTGTTATCGTAGCAGGAGAAGTTTTAGATTAAGAAAAAAGACTTCCATGGAACGAAGAACATACGATGATCACCATGCTGACACATTCAAGGAAACTTATGGCAATTTGGCACCAAGAAAATACACTTACTCAGAAGTGAGAAGAATTACAAAGTCATTCACAGCAAAAATAGGCGAGGGCGGTTACGGAATTGTGTACAAAGGAATTTTGCCCGATGGTCGTCTTGTGGCAGTAAAAGTGCTAAATGGGACCAAGGGCAATAATAATGGAGAAGAATTCATCAATGAAGTTGCAAGTATTAGCAGAACTTCACATGTAAATATAGTCTCTTTGTTGGGATTTTGTTATGAGAAGAACAAAAGAGCATTAGTATATGAATCCATGCCCAACGGCTCATTAGACAAGTTCATCTACAAAGGGGAATATTCCTTGAATCCAATTTGCGATTTCGAATGGAAGAGATTACATCGAATTTCAATCAACATTGCTCGAGGACTAGAGTACCTACATCATGGGTGTGTCACTAGAATACTCCATCTCGACATCAAACCGCAAAACATTCTGTTAGACGAAGATTTTTGCCCGAAAATATCTGATTTCGGGCTCGCTAAAATATGCTATAAAAAGGAGAGTATCGTATCGATATTAGGTATGAGAGGAACCGCAGGATACATTGCACCAGAGGTCTTTAGTCGTACGTACGGTGGAGTTTCATACAAATCTGATGTTTATAGCTACGGGATGTTAATCCTTGAAATGATTGGAGGAAGAAAGAATTTTGAGAGTGGAGGGTCACATAGTAACAGTGATATGTACTTTCCCAATTGGATTTATAAAGAACTTGAGCAATCCAATAATAATGTTGCTGCAACAAATGTGTCCATAACAGAAGAGGAAAATGAAGTGGTAAGAAAGTTAAGTTTGGTTGGTTTATGGTGCATTCAGACAAATCCAGCAAACAGGCCTTCAATGAGTAAAGTGGTTGAGATGTTAGAAGGAGCAAGTGAATCGTTGTCATTCCCACCAAAACCTTCACTCAATTCTCCTCCAAGAACAGTACCCTTTCATTTCTCAGACGTTTCTTCCAGCATTATGCTTCATTCCAATCCCACCATGCCTATTCCAATGGAAACAAGTACATGAAGCTTCTAATGTATGCACAATGTTTCAATTTCATTTTGTTTCGTACAAGATAATTAAATACGTGAGAAGAGTTTTGTCTTGTGTGACATTACTTGTTCTTGTTTTTTTGAGAAAAGCTAAACCAAATCAAGGCTTAATTTGTTTTAATTTGCACTCATATTTACAGGTGTTTTACGCATGCTTCGAATCCTCCATTGGGTTGTTCTTATCCAAGACATTATGAGGAAGAACCATATTAAATTTCTATCTAGGGGCTACATTGTGCGATAATATTTTTTAATAAGCATATGTATCCTCAAATGATAACATATTGTTGACATTTCGAGTGAATCAACTTATTACTTTGTGTTGCTCTGGATTAACTCCATTAAAATGGCACCTGTGTAGGAAAAACTTGTCACTTTATATCTAATTTTTGTAGATAACTATTTTGACCACAGGAAATTAAATTCGTACTCCCAAAGTTATCATCAAGATAGCTGTCGTCTTCTCCGTTCTCCGTTTGAGTTTAGCGTATTTGATCTTTCAGGCACTGCAATACAAAGTAATACTCTGCCGATTCTTTCACATAATTTTTTTGTTCAACGCATTCGTTCATATTTCGACCTCCATTTATCAACAGAAATATCATATCAGTTACATTGTTTCGAATTAGAGTATATATATTTTTTTATAAATATTTAGTGATTGAAGTTTCGAATTTGATTGATAAAAGAAAACCCAACAAAATGTTAAACTTATCTCAATCATTAACAAACAAAATGTAATCATTTTTCTTTTAATGATTTTGAGCAAATAGAAAATCTAATCATATATCATCTCATTCAGTGAAGTAGTGGAGGAGGAGCTTGAATAGAAGTAAAAACGAAAAAGTGAGAGGAGGACATTCGCCATTTAAGTATAAGATCTCAAATTTAAATCCATGTAAATACAAAAGATACTTTTCAGAGACCCACCAACGGTTGAGGTAAAAAAATACTTGAATTTGACCAAATCAGGTAAAAGGCTTCAACAGATACACCACCGCCTCATTAAAACATTGATATACTTCCTCCAACTCCAATTCCATAATTTAATTTATCTTATAAATTTATAATTTTTTTAAAACCAACCTTTTTAATTGCACGTAATAAAAATTATTTTCATTAGTAGAGATGATTTACAATATAAATGATTGGATAATGTATTTTAAGAAAACCCATACATATTTCTTACACATAACTAATTTAACTACTTCAATATTTGTAAATTCGTAATTTAACTACTTCAATATTTGTAAATTCGTAATTTTACTCTTATATTTAGAATAGAGGGAAGTGATTGCCTTCAATTCTTTTTCAAAAAAATGAAACGGATTCAACCCTTCACTTCCTTTGTCCCAAGTCCCTTCCATTTCATCCCGTACTTTATTATTCAGATTTTCAGGGAGAAAGATGTTGAAGGAAGAATTAGAACATGGTAAGGGAGAAACAGTATAAAAATAAACCAAATAGACGAAAATGTTCTTACAGCACAATGACAAATAATGTGAACTTCCTTATCCTTTACATGAAGAAGAAGAACCACTTCTCATCAATGCAGCTAAAAATAAACAGTGAACAAATTATATGCTTACTTCAGTCGAAAGCACTTATCTTCATTGAAATAAAGCCGTCATCACATGGATTTAGCTTCATCCTGCAAAGGGTCGCGAAGCGTCCCGAACATCCAATCCATCCATATCGTGAAATGGCCGTAGTTATGCCGATACGTGGTGTGGTGAATGGTGTGGTAGCCGGCCCCCATGACAGGCCACAAGTTGGCATGGATACAGTCATGGATATTTGTAGTCCAGACGCCTTCAATGAATAGCAGCACTAAATGTGCAGTGAAATGTGTAGGGATAAAAAACAGAGCAATAGTGTGTGGTAATGCCTGAAGTATGCCATCAAGAGGGTGAAAGGCCAAACCTGAGATGTAGGACAGAACAAGAAAGAAGAAACCAGGAGAGAGTAAGTCCAACATTATATTAGAGAGCTGCTGTAAAATCATCAATGGGGATTGAAGGATCTAATGTGCCTTCTAATGATCACTAATGCCCTTTGCAATAGCTCTACTTCCCAAATGATTTTATTCTTTTTTCGTTTGATCATTAGATTTTACATAAAAATAACGACATTTTGATACTTTATGGGCATAAAATGGTGCAATCTTGAATTTTTTACATTTTTTAAAAAAGTAAATCAAAGCTACACAATTTTAGCGTATTTTTTCTTTGAAAAATCATAAGAAAAAAACTAATACTTGCATCGTTTCATGCCCATAAGATATCAATCAGGATATCACTAATTTTATTACAATCTAATGATAAAAAAACCATTTGGGAGGTTACAGCCGCCCCAAACCCCCAAATTATGAAAGTTTGTCATACAAAGTTACAGATGAATTATGAAATTAAATCTTGACATAAAAAGAGTTGATTAAGCATTGTAAATGGAACTTCTAAAAGAAAATGCATGAAAACTGTTGAGGGACAGTGAATTTGAAGCATTACTTTTTGGCATCATTTAAAAGAATAAAGTTTCTTGATGAAATTCAACATGAAGTCCTTTTCCTTGAATTGAAATATGTTATAATGTTAAGCTATGGATCACTAAACAAGCAAATTTACTAATTACAAGCTGCTTAATGAAGAAGAAAACATCAAAGACAATAATGTGAGTTAAAGTCTTGGCTGTGTGTAAAATGAATTCAATTCAATAAAATAAACTAATGGATTACAGATTCTCTTCATAGCATTGCATGTGTAAGTGATTTTTCCCTGCCTGGTGTTGAATTACTGATCATTAGTCCATCTGTATGAAATATTAATATTTCAGTTTTTATTTATTAAAAACCTCTCAACATGCTTAGCAAAAATTCATTTAGAAAAAGGGGGGTGGGGGTGAGAACTTGGTATCTTGCTTTTTGTGCACAAGAGAAAATTTTCAAGAACTACTAATACCATCCCAATCAAGGGAAGTTAGAGATAGTTATACCAAAGCCATATGATTTGGAATATAAATAGTAAAATACAACTATTGGCATGACTCATGAGAAAATATAAATATTAGTGATTTTCAGAGAATGTCTTCCTTTTCACATAGTTCCTTTATTTTATGTCTCTAATTCTATTAGTATCTCTTGCATACACATTCTTCCAATTCAGTGTTTTCACTGTTTTGTCTTTTAGTGAATATGTAGCAGATACAGATTAGATATATAAATAGGAAATATATAAAATAAATATATATTTTTCATCGGGAAGAAATAAACCTATATTTCAAAATACTAAGAAGTTAAGAATTTTCTAAAACCTGTTAAAAAAATTTATCCCCGCTTATAGAAATCAAGCATAACTTTCTAGAAAAACAAATAAGATGATAATTAGCTCAAGAGTCCTTAAAAAAGACTAAGAAGACTTTTTTTTAATAAAATTTTGCAGTGAGGACAACAGTTGTACATTTCTTCAAGTAAATCAGTTGTTTTATACATATTCGAGCCAATATACAATTGGTAACGCTATAAAGAAACATCACAGAATTTAGCAAAAGTTTGAAGCAATTTCTAGCCAAAGTATCTGGTTCACTGTAAATCCTATTCCTTCACTATCACTTGTGATGATCCAAAATAACTGTGTTTACTTAAAAGCTAGAGCAATCCTCAATTACTACAGTATTGACATTTCATCATATCACCAAATTTCCATTCAGCATAATAATGGCCCAGTAAAAATGATTACCTACAATGCTCCCCTAGGAAAACACACATCAAGGTGATCACACCACTACAAAAACTCCCTTTTGATATCAGTAACACCCATTAAAGCAAATGAATACAATAATTAAATAACCCAGGATAAAAGTGAAATTCCATTTGATATTTATCCAAAAACCATTCTTCCAAAATAAGAAATGAAAAGGGAAAGAAAAGATAATAATAACGTGAAAAACCAAACATTTAGTTGAGTAAATCATGTACTCACCGGCAAATGGGGACAGGGTGTTCTGTTTGTTATAGATGTGATGAGTAGCATGAAGATATTTATAAAGAGGTTTTATGTCGTGCAACTCCCGGTGCATCCAGTAAATTCCAAACTCCACCATAACTAGATAAATTGCTATATATACAAGGTAAGCGGGCCAACTGACATAAGTTGCTCTTGGAAAACACTTGGTCCATCCATTTTCTGTCATGTACTCAGAAAGAGTTGGAAGCAGACTGTACCAAGGCATTGCCTTCAATGCAACATATATTTGTAGAAGCATGGCTTTACGTGAGGGGATCACGTCTACAATAGAAGATTTCAAAAGTTCCAGCAAAACAAAATTAGGAACAGCTCTATATGTGCCTTTAATAAAATCTCAAACCAGAGTTTCAATTAACTGAAATTTGATAGATACTGACTCAGCAAGCTTCTGTCTTCTAGGACCCATTAAAAATGAATAAAGCCAACTTAAGTTCAGTTAACAGAGGCTCAGATGCAGATCACTCCATTCTATTGCTAGAGTCCTAACACAGCTAAGGTAATTAAAGTTGTAGAGACAGAAATGCAATTTATCAGATTATCTCTAAGTTGTGGATAAAAAATAATAACTTGAAGAAAGCAGCCATGTTATAGTGAGAAAAAATTTAAGTCATCTTTCAACGAGTCTTTGAATTGCAATGTGGGAACTGGGAAGTAGAATACTAACTTTAGACAGCCCATATGGCCAATAAACAATAGCTAATCTTGGTAATAAAAAGTAAAAACTTCCAATAGGCATAAGATTCAATAAATGAAGATCTAGCCAATAACTGCAGGGATAAACAAATAACTCCCACATATGAAACAGTTGAACAATGTCACAGTGGCTTTAATCCCTCTTCTACGCTTTCAGACATTTAACACCAGATTACAAATTTCAGGTTAGCACCAAACAGCGAAAAGGAAACAGAACTCAGACTCTCAGTCTCCACAGTTAATAAATAAAATCACAATTAACATCAGATGTTAAATAAATACAGAAAGGAAAAGGAAGGACCAGTCCGAGACTGCAATACTCTAAGAATTAAATCATTTCAAATCAGCAAGACCGATCACCCATATCTGATCGAAAATTGGAATTAAAAAGGAGTGAGGAGACAGATCCAAGATAAGAAAATATCAAAATGGGGAGGAAAACCAAGTCTAAGATACGAAACATGGATTGTATCAGTTTCATAGAGCAGTAAAAAAATACAATTGAAAAGAAAGAATTACAAGTTATATTGATCAAATATGGCAGAAAGCACTTGAATCAAAGAAGCATCAGTTAGAATGCCTCTGATTATAACTTTTTAAGAAGCAACATAATAACATAAATCACCCACAAATACCCTGTCAATAAATTGAAGGATTTACCATGAATGACTTATTACCAACCCTTTTCGGGCATGGATCAAGGGTAGTTATGCGGGATTATACACGAAAAATCCTTTTTTGTCTCTCTCTTTAGCCCTAGTTATGCAGGATTATACACGAAAGATCCTTTTTTGTCTCTCTCTCTTTAGCCTATGTCTCTTATCCTTAGTAGGTCTTCCTCCACTTCCCTCTAGACCTAGCTGCAGTTGAGGCTCCAGCTATAACAGCTAAGGCCCCTAAATGACCGCTCAGTGATGAAGGAGTTAGTGGTGCAGAGACAGCCAGGAGGTTTGCCTAGAAGCAGCCACCCTTGAATTTATTCAACTAGAATTTCCCAGCCAAGAAAATTACACACAACAAAAATGAGAGAAGAAATAGATTAGAGTCAAACAAAAATGGAGGATACTCTCATATTTTTGTACAATAACTGAGTAAGCAAATACATCAGAAATCGGATTAAGAACAAGCAACAAAAGGTCAATTGACCTCGAATACGTCAGACCTTCGCAACTAAACTACAGAAAAGGGGGGAAATTCCCACCCCGCCATTGACATCAGAAGAAGAAAAGGCTATAAACAGAGAAATCAACGATATTCACCTTTAGGAAGATAAACATTGCGCTTCCAGTAATAAATGTAGAAGCACCACAAGAAGCCGGAAATGAGGTAGAGGAGGGTTCCTCCAATGAAGTTCCGGAGCCATGACTGGAAGAAGTGAGGGAGTGGGACCCACAAGCGGTCCGGCAAGAGGGTCCCCAGCAGAATACGGTTGTATAAGGCGGCGTCCTCGACGAACAGATGAAGGTACTTACTTGGGTCGTCCATGGGAGAGTCCACAGACGAAGCACAGATGTGCGAGAGACGAAAGAGGGGAGGGAGATTCGGGAGACGGCAAGAGAGGCAGAACACAAAAACGGTCGGATTTATAGAAATCAGAAATCTACAGGCCATGTTATAAAAAAAAAAAAAGGAATTTTTTGACCAATGACATGTATGAAACAGGGCCCAAGCATTACTCGATCGGAGGAGAGAATTAACGATCCCGCAAACTAAAAAGAGACCATTTTTTATTTTGGAGAAAATTTTGACCAGCCAGTGATATGAATCATTGTCCTCCTCCCTTCTCCAACACAAAAGGGCAAAAGTATTCACGTTCACATTTAAGGTCCCAATACTCACGTTATTGAACATGGTGCAATGGACATATTCCATTTTATAATTAATACGATAATGAAATATTTATTCTCAATTCTCCAATAAATATATAAGATATGTATTTTATAAAATATGCTATTTTTAGGGAAACTTCATATAAGGGCCGTTATGGCAATTTCATTTTATATAGAGTGAAAAGACCAAAATGACCTGTAAAGATGACTTAACAAATGAATCATGTAAAGTTCAAACTTTATCTTTATTGTGAATCACCATATTTTAACAGTGAATTCGTGAATTCTTGTTGTTAAATTAAATATATGGAGATTTACAAGTTTTCTCAGCCTCAATCAATGAATCATGTAAATTTCACAGCTTAATTTTTGTTGTAAATTATTTTAATTTTGATTTCTCGAATTTTTTTGTTAAATCATAGTTTAAGACTTCTTTAAAAAATACTACATATTCTACACTGGAGAAGGTTCCCTTCTGCCTTGGAGATTGTTGAACAAACTGTCTCCCCTTGAAAGTCACTCCATCTGATTTTAAATTTAAATTCATCTAAAAATCATTTTTTTAATATTTTGGGAAGATTTGAATTCAGGAAAAGGAATCACTCAAAAATGCATTTAAATAAAAATTATTGAAATATTTCAATTTTTGACCTTTTAGGATCATTTATATCTTTCCAAAATTTGTAAAATTTATCAAATTCATTATATATTTTTACAACCTGGAAATTATTTTGAAATGAAAATTAAGCGAAATTATAACTTTGTCGTTCAGATATCTTTAATTAAATTTTTTTAGTTGAAATTTGAACTATTTTTTTTAACTTAATTAGGGACAATATTAAAAGTAATTAAACTATGAGATACTTTTTATTTAAGATTAATTATTTGTATATTAAATTTGTATATTTGACATTTTTGGATACCATTTCTACGAAATAAGTATATACTTTAATAAAAAAATACTTAAATTAAGTTTTTAATATCCATTATGTTAAGTTTTACAATAACATGGAACCATTTATCATCTGTAATCTAAGAACTTGACATAGTGGATATAAGGAATTTGATGTAAGTGTAATCCTTTTAATAAATATATTTTTACACATAAAGTAATGGGGTTGAACCAAAATGGCACTTAATTTTTATGTATAATTATCAAAATATTCTTAATGAAAAAGGGATGATAAAGATATTTTATAGGGAGCATGTGTGACCAATGACCCACTTGTGTGTCTTTTGCATTTTTTTCCATTGATGTACATGACAGATAAGAGAAGGGGCCCACTGGCCCCTGCATGAATTTTTTTTAAATAAATACTGAATATCGCTAATTTAGCTGCAAAAATGAAAAATAAAATAAAATTGATGGTTGAGGTAAGTTGAATCACTTAATATGCATCATGGTCCAACTGCAAATATGAAAATCCATTGTTAGATATAGATTTTATTTTCTATATTAAAATTTTCTTTTTCATCGTATTCCTATTTATTAGAACATTTTTACTTCTGCATATTAAATTTTAATTCTTTAAATGAAATGGGTATTATAAATGCAGTTCAAGTATAACGAATTATTGTTTGTATGGGAAATACCCAGTGATGCAAAAGTAAGAGTAGATAAAAATTTATAACTTTTGAAATCCCAAATTAATGTTTCTAGTATGATTTAAAATTTTGTATATCCAAGACACGGATTTGTTCTTGATATATTTTGAAAAGACTTTTTGTGGGATTAATTAGGATTTTAATCCACTAGTGATATGATAGGGGGAAGGGAGGGAAAAGGTAGAGGAAAAGATCCATATGTTTATTTTGGCCTGTTAGGATTGACTTTTTTTTAAATGATTTTACACAATTCTAGATAAGTATGTAAATGAGTTTTGTCTCAACTTATATGAAATTGCATTTCTATGCTCTCTCACTCCCTCTTGTCTCCTTTTTTTTTTGTTAAATGTATGTATCTTCTTGGAGCAATCCTACTTGAAATACTATAGGATACAAGTGTTTGTGTTCGGTGAGAGAAAGGAATTTACGGATTTCAAGATGATTTTACAAATTTCGAGATTTTTACGGATTTCAAGATTTTTTATCTTAACTTGCATGTATCGTTGGAAAATGGTTTTTCCAAACATGCATAAATGTGGGCACTTATCCCATAAGATATTTAAATCTTGATTCATCACGTTGTGAGAGATTACTAGCTTTCACTTGGCTCGTTGCCATTTGCATCCCTTCTCACTAATTTCACTTGGTTCTCATGGATTCAATTTTCAATCTTTAGGTTTGTTGACTGTTCTCACATAGATCCAATCAAAGACGCGTTTTTAATAGTTGTACATGAACCAATCCTCTCCTGTTTTTTTGTTTGCCCAGATTTTGACGACAACTACTTCATCCCCACTTGAGCATGAACACTGCCTCTAATGTCTTCACTTGAAAAAGGGTATGACACATTGACACTACATCTTTTTAGGTTTTACAAGAAATAAGTGCTTGTTTGCAAAAAAAAAAAGTTAGAAGCATGAAACACTTTTGTTGAAAGTGATTATCAAATTGCATACTCCCTCCCCTCTTTATGGATGAAAATAGGCTAGGATATGCTAGGCTTTGATTAAATAGGCCTGAATTTGTAATGAAAACGTTGAGCCTGATTCTGGGCCTAAGTCTGAATGTAGGATTTTTTTAGGCTCAGATCTGAGCCTTCGAAAGGACTGGTAAGGCTTGAAGCCTTTTTAGAGGCCTAAATATAATGTAGACCTCTAAAAAGGCCTCAAAGTAAGCGTTAAGCCTACTATTATGCACATTTAAAAAGCCTCAAGGTAGGCAAAAATTTGGATTTAAAAAAATACAAAAAGTGTTATTTGCATCATATAAAAATATTTAATTTATTTTATATTTAAACAGGCTAGCTTAAAGGCTTACAGGCCAGGCTTTAAAAAGATAAGCCTAACCTATTTATATAATTAGGCCTTTAAATAAGCCTTAACCTGGCCTTTTTAATAAATAGGCCAAGCCAAACTAGGCTCTAAATAGGCCAGGCCTTAGGCCACCTGATGGGGCCTGGTCTATTCCCATCCCTACCCCTCTTTACTGTAAAATTTAAAGAACCGAACGGTTCGGTTTGAAAAAAGACCATTAAAATTAAAAGTAATAATATGTAGAAAATGTACTTTTTTTTTATTTCAAATTTCCCTTATTTATGAGTGGCTAGGTGAGAGTGAGGAAAAATGAAGAGAATGCAAGAGAAAAAGGATAATGATAAAGAATCTTTTAATTAATGATAAAATGTATCCAAGTGCATTTAATGTTCCAACAAATCCAAATGGATCTTATGAAAGGGGAAAAACCAACTCAAAAATTTAGATTTAGGGAGTAATTTTCAAAAGTATAATTAGGATCTTTGGAAACACAATAGTGCAATTATTTTTCCAATCCACTTTAAACCCAATAGTGCAATTAGGATCTATGAACTGTAAAACATGTACAAACCTTTTAAAACTCATAAAATTTAATAATAAACCCCCTAAATCGTTAAAAGACTCAAGTTAAAAATAATTCAAATCCTAAATAATTACACTAATAAAAATTTCCTTTCTTTATTTAATTTGTATATAATCTTGTGTAAAATTGTTAACTTTTTCATCATAAATTTTAATTTTTATGTAATTTATTTTGCACAATTTCGCTGGTGGCTGTTGTTGGATCTTTGGGCTTTCAAATGCACAAATAGGCCTCAGCCCAAAGATAGGCCCAAATGTTTTATCGTGGTTGAGCACTTCATGGATTTCTTTCACTTGCATGAAGAATGAGATTTCATTTTTTTTTTGACAAACAGAAGCCACACAAAACCGGCCATGTTTTTATGCTTAATTAGACTTGTTTGGAATAATGTTTTCAAAAACCAAACGCACAATTAAAAAAAAGTCAAACGCACGTTCAACAGTGTTTATCTGCAAAATAAGATAATCCCGTTCATACATTTACCTCGGCTTGCGTAAAAGTACTTCTCTACCGCGTTTCCAAACAGGTACATTGATTGGAGTCGTTACAGTCTCACTCTCATAAAAAATAGAATACAAATTTAAATTTTGAGAATCATATTTGTTGGAGTGAATGAAAAGTTTTTATATGTCAAGCTTTGAAAGATATTGATTTGAAGTTCAAAAAAATTTAGAGATACTTTAATTAAATTAATTGAAAAATGAATAGCAGAGATAACTATAGAGTTTAGGCTAAAATGAAGAGATTAGCTTCAATTTTTAAATATTTTTTTATATTTATATGGTTATATTACTATTATCAACAATTATAGAAAGAAACTTACACATGCTTTCTTTATTCTTTAATTTTCCATTGTCTAATTAATTAACTGTAGTTGTAACTTCATTTAACTTCATTCTTTTATACTCCTTCCCTTCAAAATCCCAGTCATTTTCACCTTATTAAATTTAATAAAAAGCAGTTTACTCGTTAAAAATGTCTTAATTTAAGAAAAATTCAACTTTATTCATATAATAAATGTGGTTTTGAAGAAAGAAGAAAATAAGATGATGCATATTTAAACAGTAATTAAGGGAATAAAATTGAAAAATAAGCATTAATAGTTGATTTATGTTGTGAACTAAATAATTCTTCTCAAACTATCGCGTTTTATATTTTGGACCAAAAAGTGATTTTGATATTTCTGAAGTTGAAAAAAAAAATTAAGACCTATTTAATATGTTAACTTCCCTAATTTAATTTTCATGATTAAAAGTAATTTATATTTTGGATCAATAAAATAAAGTATGACTTTGATAAAACATTGAAGACACTTAAGTGTATGTTTGGATGTAATTACGCCCTGCTTGGTACATGAAAGAGTTTTTAAGGAAATAGAAGTAGAAATGAGGTTAAAAGTTTGTTTGGTATACCCATGGAATTGAGATAAAAATTTTGATCAATATATACGTTTATAATGTTAAAATGACCATTATACCCTCTCACCAAAAAACTCAAGCCACCCCCAAAAATCATGGCTACCTCAAAACCAATAGATGCCTGCCGATAAAACAACCACCGGCCACCATGAAAACAACCTTCAACCATGGTAGATAAGATATAGAGTGAGTAGATGAAGAGCAGATCAAGCGAAGATCTAACGGAATAAAAGCAGATGGAATATCAAAGCTTGAGGGAGAAGAGCTCAAGGAGAGGGTTGCTTGATTACAGATCTTAGCACTCATTAGTCGTCATTTTCCTTGTCGTTGTCTTCCTTCATCACCATTACTACGCTGTCGTTGGCGTCTTCCTTTCATCACAAATCAAAGAGGGAGATGACCAGGCGAAGAAGCTCTTCGAAAACTAGATCTAGGGTGAAAAACCATCGTCCATGTTGCCCTTGCCATCCACTCGTCGTCCTTCCACTACCAGAAAAATGTCATTTAATGATGAAAAAATCAATTTCTAAATGATTATTTTCCATCAGAAAATTTTCATTTAGCAATGGAAAATATTAGCGACCTTTGTTTTAACGGTAGAAAATAGTCCATCGCTAAATGGCATTTTTCTGGTAGTATTCATCATTCTCATTGTGATTCTTGGTGTTTTCAGGAGGAAAGGGTCAAAGGCCTAATTACATGGAACTGGGTTCTCATGGGAGAGGTAGGAAGCATCAATTCTCAGATTTGATGAACTATCACTTTTATGAAATCCGGTTCTAACACACCAAATGGATCCAAACTTGAGTTCTATCCCTATTTTCACTTGTTAGGCACTGGTTCCACGCTACCAAACGTAGGATCATGGGTTTGAAGAAAAACACCCCAAACACTTTTTCCATTATTCCGTAATCAATTTTTCAACAAAAGCCTCAAATATGTAGCAAAACAGTAGCCCAAGTATTTTTTACTGAAAGGAAAAAGGAAATAATAAAGCATTTAATTTAATTTCATTTGTATAAGTATAATAATTTCACAATTATATCATTTTATAAATAACATAAGTATTTTTCACACGCACATACGCGGGATGATTTGGAAGTAGATTTAATTACAATTAATTGTCATTTTAATTTTTTTTTTCTTTACTCCATTCCATTGGTGAGTGTATATAATTCTTTGATAGATTGGGAGACTAATGTTTCTAAGGCGTAGATATCACTAAAGTGAGTTTTAGCTCTCATGACAAGGCCTCAGCCATACATGCGGCCTTGTTCGAAATCAGGACATTATATTAGTGGGATCCAACCAGCTGCCAACGGACCGTAGTTCTATATTAAGGTGAAACACGACAAATAATGAATTCCTTATTGCTTGTTCCTTTATTCGACCAACAAAAATTACATATCGGTTCCCTTTATTATACAAATAAATAATAATAAGAATGCAAAAAGAGAAGCAACAGTAGAGGTGAAAGAATATAAAATTGATTTGGTGATAGAAAAAGAAGTCCAACGAATCAAGGAATGTAACTAATTAAGGATCAAGGCCAAGCAAAAGAGGAGCAACTCTTAACAAAGGCTCTAATGCATTTGGCTGAAACTTTCTGGCAAAAAGGAAGCACACGTTAGTGACATTCCCATTATAACCACATTTGCCTCCAAACCTAATTCGATTCAAGAACTCTTCTGTAATATCACCCCACCCAAACTTCCTTGGATGTGGGCCACCTCTCGACCAATCAACCCATGTAATAGTACGTTTCGAGTTCATTTTATCGTACTTCATATGCACAAACGTTGGAATATAGTGCTCGTCCATGTAGCAAGGTGGATGACATAACTTCTTGAAGATAGGGTAATAAGTGGTATCAGAGACAAGTTTGATTGCAAGATCTCGATGGAGTTCGAACCATTGAGACCCTTTTCGCCAGTCGGTGATGTTGATCATGGGTGACATTTTGGGGTTGTATCGTCCACGACCAGCGTGTCTGGGGTCGTCGAAAGAACCTAAGAAGGAGCGAGATGAGTTGATGAGGTAGTTGTACGCGGCTTTGAAGTTGAAGAGAGGGATGCATGATTCTGAGAGAAGAACAAAGCGTTGGTTGGAGATGTCGTCTAAGAGTGCATTTGCTACCAGACGCCTTTCTGCATCTATCATCGATGAAGTTCCCCAGAAGACCGGCTGCAAATCCATGAATATAACAATGACTCCCTCGGTGTTTTTTTCATAACATACACATAATCGAATTACTCCTTTGTTCCTATCTATATTATACATCTTTTCCGGCATATTTCACAAAGATTAAGAAAAACTTTGAACTACGTTAACTCTATCATAAATTTAAACAACCTTTCAACTTTTCAATCTTTTAACAACTCTATCACAAATGTAGGGTGCAATTGTAATATAAAAAATTTAATCTGATGACTCATGAATTGAATAAGATAAAACATCCCGTATCTGCCGTATTAACAAGAGACCCAAGGAGTACATAGATAAAAAAAAATTTAATTAAATTAGTTAAAGGTAATAAATATATAAAAACACTATTATTTACCGGTAGAAGTGAGAGAGAGAGAGAGAGAGAATGAACAAATAGTTAATAATATAGTAAGACCAACCAATAATTAATGGAGGTTAAAATAAAGAATGGTACTAAAAGTTTTAGACAAGCTATTAGTTCTCTTATAGAGAGGATCAAACTATCTTTTAAAAAATTTCTTATATATATAATCAGAGTATGTTTTATTCTAACAGTGCAGATGTGTGTGTGTGTGTGTGTGTGTGTGTGTGTGTTCAGGGAAATCACAGTCACTATCTTGATTGTTAGTTGTCGAATCAGAAATTGCTAACCTGGCTAGGGATTCTTCTGCCAAAGAAGGCAGAATCTTCAGGCACCGTCTTATTGAAGGAAGGATGCTGATGCAAGTAGATGTTGTAGAAGCCTTCATGTCCTTTGAAAAATCTCTCCCATAAGGGTCTCAATGGCAATGAACCTTTCGCTAAGAACATGAAAGCCACTTTAGGGTTTGCCTTGTTAGAAACATTATCGTCCTTCTGTACCATTCCTTGTACCTTAATTGCTTCCAAGAATAACTCTTGATCTGTCATATTGTGCATGAGAGACACTACCTTAGCTGTACTTCTGATAATGCTCGTGTTATCGTTGGACATTATTATTGGTGGGCTGCGTTGCTCTGGTTGTGTAGTCAACGACGGTGGGGTTAGTGTCGGAGCAGGTGGCCGGTACGGTGGCTGTGGGGAGGAGGAGGCTTGATTTACATGGTAAAGGAAGTACTGTAAGTGAAAAGAAATGCTTTTGAAATATAAAGTGGCTACTGTTCCAAGTGAGATACCTACAATGAAGAAGACAAAGTGATAGAAACGGTTTAGGTTTAGATGTAAATGAGCAATATTGGATGGTTTGGGAATTCTGAGAAATTGGTTATGCTCCATCATTAATTGGTAAATGGTAATTGTTTCTTGATCGCTCACAAATGCGAAAAGAAAGAGAAGAGGGTGAGATTCTTATACAAGTCTCAAAAAGTGACTTGCGAGATCACTTGGAGCTAAAGTTAGTGGAGGACTAGTTTTTCTCCCCTTCTTTTATTTTTCTCAATTCAAGCAGACTTTTTCCCTTCTTCATTTGTTTTGGTCAAAGAAATAATAGAGAAGCAAAAAAAAAAAAGATTAATATATATGGCAAATTGTTAGATTCTTAATTTCTAATTGATGTTAATTGAAACGAAGAAGTCAAGGCTTGGAAAATATTTATTGCATTTTTATAATATTATATTATTGCACCACTATTCTTTAATTTATATCAACTTTATACTATTATATACGAGCTTTTTAATCTCGGCTCCCCTCATAAATGAAGATAATATATATAATATATACTATATGGATTCAAGCAAATAACAACAGGGGAATATTTAGGAACTAGGGAAGGGCTTTTGGACTATGGAGACCATAATGCTAATTATTGAATAAATGCCTAATTCACTGACTTATTTTCGGAAAAATCGGAGCTAATCACTAAATGTCATGTGTTAGCTCCTGTAATTACGGTTTTGAAGATCGCCTAAAGAGACACGCAATTGAATGTGCAAATTCCACATTTGTATGTTATTCTTGCATTCAACGCTAACCCCATTGAATTGCTATGAAACTTGACTTTTATTTGTTTTTTTTTTACTTACTACCAACTTGTAAGAGTTAGATAATTATTCATGTTCACAATATAAGACGTAGTTGGGAGTTGGATTTGCTAAATATAATATATCAATCCTTTTTTTTAATGTAATTTATAATATCTCTAATGCCATTTTGGTCTTTTTGGACTTGAAACTAATCTATGTTGGGACATAAGTGTTAAGTTCAAAACCTCTCAAGGAATGTGATTTTTAGAATTTATACTTTTATTTTTCTTCTTACAGGGTTAGTACTTGTTATCATATCAACCAATGACTCGTTGGTATATATCAATCCATTTTATTTTCTACATTGATCATTTCCCTCTTACTGCATAATAAATTGATATATAAACTAATGTTAAGCTGGGGTATTTCAAAGAGATCATATTATATTTGTTCATATTAATCAAGATCTTAGTACCAAGCAAATATTCTTGTATTAATTCTTACATCTAGGTCATGAGGATGTATATGTCATGTATTGGTCCTAGACACTTGCCTAATTTGATTTAAATAACAACTATTTCTGAGACCTCATAATTATTACTCTTTTTAGGGAGAATTACTATGAGGTCCATAAAAATATTTAATTACCCAAAATTCACATGACAACAAAGAAGCATGCAATGATGTGTAATAGTATAAGATATGATAACATAAAATGCTTTTCATTTATTATGGAGACTTTTGGTGATTAATATTTACTTAACTCTTCGCAATAATTCCCCATGATTGTTTCCATGGGTCTTCCAAATATCTTAATTCACAAATAATTTGACTTTGACTCCACAAAGCCACAAATAGCACGTTATTATACTATAGTTAGTTTTCTATTGTGATGTAGAACAAGTGTGCGTGTGTGTGTATTCTTCATCTTGGTCTTAATCTTCAAAAAGAAGGTATAGTTTGGTCAATTAAGTGCAGAAAAATTGTGACTGAGGAGCATGTGACAGCTAGCCCTCAGCAAGGGATAAGCAAAACCAGGAAAAAGAAAAGGGAATAATCTTCCCAATATATATAGCTAGCAAGTGGCGTCTTTTCCTCCATTAGCTATTTTGTATTTTGTCCTTTATCTTATAGTACACGATGTCACTACGGGTTGACCAAAACAAGAAGTTACTGTTGTTGTTAGCACATCTGCCAAATTCATCCAAACTATGACCTAACAATCCACACGGAGATGATGCCTAACGATTAATGAGCAGGATCAGAGAGAGTCATATTTACTTTGATTGAACCAGATGAGCCTTCTATTTATTGGATAGAGACTTGCAAATAAGTGGCACTACTTTATGGACTTGGATCTCATTTTCAAAATAGCTTTTACAGATTCCAAAGCAAGACTTAGGTTTTGGAAAATAGCTTTTCCAGATTCTGAGGGAAAACCTAGATTTTGAAAAGTGATTTATGTTTGGGAAGTTATTAGTTTTTATGGATTCCGAGGTAAAAAATAGGTAGGAAATAGAAAGAATGAAAAGTAGGAAAGATGAAAGAGAAAAAGAAAGAAAAAAAGGTAGGAAAGAGGGAAGAGAAAGAGGGAAAAAAGTAGGAAAGAGAAAATATAAGTTTCAAAACCTAGGTTTTCTAACCAAAAGTCCAAAAATATTTTTTAGAAAATTTTTTGTACTGGGATGAAACCTAAGTTTTGGTTCAAAACCTAGGTTTTGAAACCAAATCTAGATTTCAGAAAGTGAAAACAAACAAACCCTAAGACTTGGCATGAGTTCTGCCTAAAGTTGGAATATATTAAAAGTTAGATAATTAATTTATGTATATTAAGAAAATTTGTTAACTTAGTTATTTCAAATGAATCCTATGTTAATTTTTATAAAATACCCTATTAACCTCTTTATTTTTATACAACCCTATTAACCTGTTTAATCATATACTTAGTTGATAGAATTCTTTTAATATATGTAATCAATAGGTATACTTTTTAAAAAACTATAAATTTGAGCGGTAAAATAGATTGAGATCTTATATTTAGTATTAAGGTAAATCTCTTGTTTAACTCTTATATTTAAGATAGAAAGGAGTACTTGCAACTGTATCTATAGGATTAAATGTTACTTGCTGTTTTCTCGTGAAGAAGCTGAACAACCTAATAGTTTCTAGTGCTTTCTCTTGAACCCCATCTCTATCATAATTCATAATGTCACCATTGAAGCTACCTAACACTATCACTTCACATCCCGTGCTCCCTTTTTTGGAAGAAAGATTTTGAATTGGGATTAGTAAATTTGAGAAGGGATTTTTGTTTATAGCCTCCCTCAAATTACAGGGGACCAACCATGCCTACATATCCAAGCTAGATTTACATTTCCCAAATTATCATCAAGAATAGAATTTCCTTGGCTCGCAACATTTCCAGGGTGAATTGTTCCCAAAAAAAAAAAAACTTCAATGTACACTATTGAAGTGTACATTGAAAAAAGAGACTTCAAAGATATCGTATATGGGACATGGAAATACCTATTTATATCAGGTTCTTTTAAATAGAGAACTCATTATGTCAGTTTTAAACCCTCCACCCAAAACACAAAACAAAAAAGGGTTAACAAATATCTGTGCTTAAAGTTTTGTTATTTTCAATCATCTGTATTATAAAACTCTAACTTCTCTTCCAGATAAATCTTCAATCAATTCCAGAACCACAACACTCTTATTATTACGAAGGGTAAATCACACCTACACACATAATTATAATTCACAACTTACAAGCAGGACATCCTAGTGGTTCAATCTGCCAATACAAGTGAGAATGTTCTCGCAAGCTATAATATCTATTCAACATGAAATAGTGACAATTAACAAAGATGCTCACCAAAGCTGACAATGGAATGTTTCCGAGTTATTTGCACAAGCAAAAATGTAGCATAATCTTGAGTTAGCCTCTGGCAATCACTACTGGCAGATCAATGGTCATCCTGCAGAGTAAAAGGGAGTAGACAAAGAAGTCCATTGCCGCATTTAAATTCTGATAAGTTCTTAAATTGATGGATTAAGAGCTCGTTCTATTTCCTCCAGTGATCGACCCTTCGTTTCGACAACATTACTGGCTATGTACAGGACAGCAAGAACACAGACGGCTGCAAACCCCAAGTACACAGAGCTGATGCCGAATTTGTTCACGACACTCAAGAAAAAGAGGCCAATGGCGAAGTTGGAGATCTGATAAGATACAGAACTCAGTTCCATGGTTGACAAATTCTCAGGCAAGCAATATAATCAGTGGAGGTAAAAAATTTATGCCGCACAGCTGTAGTAATCATATCCATCCTAATATATCACTATTTAAGACAACCATAAACTGAGATTCAATGTTTTTATTTAATCCAAGTTTCATAAGCCTACACCATGTTTTAATTAGGCAGGGTCCCACTCCCCCTCCCTAACCTTTTTCTTATAAACTTTCTGAAGCAGTAATTTGTATGTGGTAATCTCAGTGACAACTGGTTGTCTTAGTTACTTTATGCAATTTTTAACTTATTTATCCTTTTGAGAATGCATTTTAATTTAAAGCGTCAATAGCCTTGTGGCCTATTAGCATATCACTTATCCTCATTGATGACAGGTCAAGGGTACGATCCTGCATGCTATTGTGTAATTAAAAACCAGAATTTTAAAGCAAGATAAGGGCAATAAATAGAGGTACACTCTTTATTTTAGAAACAATTCACTCACCCAATGCATGCCAAATGACAAAGCAACTGCTTTGGCTCTTATTCTAGAAGCAAATATTTCTGGTAGAAGAAGGCCAGGAACGGGACCAGCACCAAGTGAGAAGGACAAGACATAGCTGTTTAAAATCCATAGACCACAGAGTCAATGGAAATGAACAGCACAAGAAAATATATTAAAAAAATAAAATAATCGAGTTTCTGGGTTCGTTTGGTAAAATGGTGGAGAAGTACTTTTACACAAGCCGAGGTAAATATGTGGATGAAATTATCTCGTTTTGCAGAAAAACACTGTTAAACGTACTTTTGGGCGTAGCAAACGTATTGCCAAACGGTCACAGTATAACGTCACTGACAAAAGTAAAAAACTTACAGAACAGTTCCAAGGACAGCAAGCGTGCCAGAATATGGTGCAAGGGCCTTCCAAGTAAAAGACACAGAAAGAAGCAACATAGAAGCAGCCTGGGTGTGAGGGGGGGAGTTGTTAGTTATATATGAAAATAAGATACTAGAAATCGGGAAGATATGATCAGTAGACAAAAAAATGTAACTAATTATCAAGGAAAAAAAAAAGCAATAAGATCTAAAATAATAAAACACACATTAAAAAAACATAGGTTGGCACATGAATTCTTCCGATATAGGAAGGTATGCGAAACTTTACCATGTTTAAAAGCTTCAAACTCAACCCATCCTACTTCATACCCTTTCTCATGTTCTAAACCATTACTTCTCTCTCTTCCAGCACACCAAAACCCAATCAGGTAGATGGTAGCCCAAAAATTTCAACCCAAGGCTTCTAACAAACCACCCAAACCCCTTACCAGACATCACATGCCAAGTAGCTTTCTTGGTTCATATTCTAACATCTGAAACTTATCTCCAATGTAAGTTATAATGAGACACAAATAGAAGTTTCATGTATGAAGAGCATATCAGCATATAGTACAATGAACACATCTGAAGCTTATCTCCAATGCAAGGTATAAGTTATACTTGTAAGTAGTGAAGTTTATCTTATTTAAACAGAGGGAACAAAGGGATTTCAAGATTTCAATTCAAAATATATACTAATACAGAATATAATATCTTGTCTTCGTCTGCTTTAGGTCTAGGATTTAGCTGAAATTGATTATTACCATTCCAACAAAGCTTGTCATAAGAAGACTTTTCCGTCCTTGTTTGTCCATCAAGGATGAAGCAACAGCTGTGCCTGCAACAAAATCAAACACCGGTCACAAAAAGAATCATACGTGTGCATGTTTCATAGTGATCATATTATTTAAAAAAGTCAATACTAACCAAAAACATTAGCTGCACCAACCAGAGCGCTGGCTGCAACATCAGAAGCAATTCCAGCACTCCTGAACACAGAAGTTGAATAATATACCACAGCATTGATTCCAGCCAACTGTTGGAACAAGAAAAGTGCTGCCCCAACACTGACAACTGCATCCAGACAATTCAGAAATGTTACACCATCATATATTAAGATCACAAACCAATCCAAGGATAAATCAACATAAAGTTGGGAAGTGATATTTAACCATGCAGATCATGTTAAAATTAATGTCAAATTGAGTATCAAATTTGAAGCACTGGCTAGATTGGAAAAAGAAAATTGACTTCTCTAAATTACAAGTCAGTAAAATTTTCACAAGAACAATAATGGTAAGTTATATTATACCATCAATCGTTTGAAAATTCTTCAGACAAGCAAAAAGTATGATCATGACCTTCAAAGTGCAGGCTTATATGTTAAAGCAGGTTAGCACTGCATGAATCCCACATAACTACTCAAGAGAAGCATTTCATACACTGTCATCTTGCACCCTAGTATTTTGGATGTCATGCAGTATCACAGATCACGCATTTGACATATTTCTAATACAGCTGTAGGATGACACCAAATGCGGGGTTATTTTGTATCATCCAAAAACCGTGGAGCTCTTACATGGACCTATTTTTAATTTTTATCAACTTTTATTACTACCAATTGTGTCCTTTCTATGAAAATGTTCGATTATCATTCCAAACATGGGAATATTAAATACCACAGTATCCAAGATACCAAGGAAGTGAGATATTAGTGCGCCCAATGGCTCATGCATAGGGTACAGACCTAAGATAACAAGTTTTCATAAAATTTCAAGACTACCTTTCCAATATCGGCTAGAAAAGAGATCAAACCATCCTGCTTCAGGTTCAGAAGAACCTTGACTTCCAGCTGTTAAGTCACGCATAACAACAGGAACTCTTTCTTTTCCATATAGAGTTTCAATAGCCCTTTCGGATTCGGCAATTTTTCCTTGCTGTAAATTAATATATGTAATTTTCTCAGAAATTTTGTTGGCAGGACAAAATCTAAAAGAAATGATAGCACAAAATCTTGATTGGAAATACATAAATATTACAAAATGCATGTACACATGTTCTGTTGGATAGGATTAAAATCTCACACCATAATGATCATCATCATGAGCCAAATTTTGATGTATCTTAGATGAAATACATCCCAATCCTTATATAAGAAGATATAGAATATATAGAATACCAACATATGACATTGCAATCCAATGTTGAATTTGTTGATTGAATTCCATGAAAAAAAGTGTTATTGATGGGTTTGGAATAGCATCTTTTGAACAGTTACTTTGCAATAAACAATTTTCCCCTCATGTAACATGTTGCCTCGATTAAAAAAAAATGTACAGCACAAGAGGCAAACCTGAAAAAGCCAACGAGGACTCTCTGGAGAAAATCCCATTCCCAGTGCCAACAGAATAGATGGAACTGCTGCAATGCCAAACATTGTCCTCCACCTGACAGGATAAAATAGTCTTACAATAATGATAACGATGATGAATTAGGGTATAGATGATGCAAGAAAAGCATTCATGGAAGGTCAATAACGGAAACCCAAAATATATTCATAATGGAAGATAGAATGCAAGTTTGTTACTTTCTCCAGTGCAAGAGAGACAATATGGGTGGATAGATGCAATAGCTGAATACCAGATGGGATTT
>JANTPZ010090708.1:0-31087 GCA_025593235.1 Vachellia pachyceras | reverse complement strand
AATTGAACAAGTCTTGATGACAAATAATCACCAACACAAAAAATAAAACGGAGAACATACCAGCTCCCAGGCTTCAATTTCCCTGTATGATATATCATATAATAACTTGCTGCTCAAACCACACGAAAGAGACCATTAATCATATATATGTGATTAATGTCATATATAGATCATTATCATATATATATGATAGATGTCTAGTGGAAGGAAATAGAAATTCAACAAGTTGACCGAATTAATCTCATATAGATAATCATATCCTCATGTCTAAATTCTGATGACCTATCATCTCCTTGGTGATTCCCATTGATTGTAACCCACACAGCAGCTTCACAAGAACTTTTGAACATTATTATGTCCAAATATTCAGAGAGAGAAATTATATATAAAATAGAAAATGAGCTTCCCATGAGTATCAGGTTTTGTAACTCATAAGCAAGCAGGGAAAATCTAGTCCTTCAATCCACAAAATAGCACTTCTAGCACAGCTATCTGAAAATGGGTCTTGTTATCATTAGCATGGCAAAGAGTGGGAAGAAAAGCAAAGAGTTCCACAGATCAGAACTGACATATTGATAGATCAAATTTTATAAAACCTTTTGTTATAGAATAAGGGTAGGATAGAGAGAGATTAAGGGAAACAGAGAGAAGGGGGGCACTGAAGCAGAGAGAAAAGACTCGATTATGATCATTCCAAAAACCTGATTACAACGAACTTTTTGGTTCCTTTTTATTGACTCCAGCCCTTAATACCAAATTAACTAACCTAACTAATCAATACCCCTTTTATTACAATCACATATCACCTTTTATGTTAAAAAGGTCTAAAATTGAAAAGAGGATATATCTGCCATCTTTTTTCAGTTTATTGATCAGATGCAGTTTTTTAGGGGGAGAAAAAGTTTAAGCTTACCACACCCCATAGTGCACATCACGATGATTACAATGACCAGAAACACCATAGTTGTCAAAGGTGATGATCTGGGCGAATTGGAAACAAGCAAAGGCCAAGAAAGAACCTCATGAGTCCAAAAATATGTTCCCATGTCAGTAATCACAATGGTGCAGGGAAAGATTCGACTTTGACTAGTTCATTCAAAGTCATTAACTTATCTTACCATATCAATGTTGTAATGGCTTATTTCTTCCTTGACAATATTTGCCATTAAGTTGTGGTTCCAAACTTTACCAAAACCATCCTAGTGATGATAACAAATTAAAAAATGGTTATGAAAGGAGCTAACAACAGGATTTTATGTGATAAGACTTTTAGTAAGCTCAAGAGAATTATTAGATTAGAACCTGCAGATCTGGATGGTCCACAACCTTCACTTGTTGCATTGGAACCTACATACAAAATTTCACATACCAAACAAACAACACCCAGTAAAATTGCCTGGCATCTTCCACTCCGAACTGTTTTAAAGGACAAACTAAAAAGGGTTGCCTAGGACTAATGATGAATTTTTCCTTACAATTGGAAAAGTCATAAGCACTTAATTCTACACGATAAAAGTATGAAACAACTTTATGACATGGACAAGTTTGTATATTTGAGGAGAAGATTTGACATCCAGCTTGAAACCATATCTACATTGCAAGTTACCTTGAGGCTTGCACAAGCTTGAAAGAGCTCTCGTTTTCTGATGCTTCCTTTACTATCTGCATCACCTGCATCAACAAAACTATAAAAGATTGAAACATGGGCATTACCCTTGTATAAAGGAAAGTCCATCTTTCTCAGAACTCCATATTCAAACTTGGTTTTTGTGATAAAAAGCAGAGGTTTGATACAAAAGGAAGTATTTATTTTATCAATTAGTATCCTAAGTCCCTAATCTTGATTTTCCATGCCTATTACTAACTTTCCAGAGCCCAATGGTTCTTAATTTGCTGCTAGGATAGCGTAAGACGAAAATAAATTGACAGAAATCTTGGAGTAGCTTCGGAAACTTCCTTCTTGGATATTGGAATCTTAAGGAAGATTTTATTCCTTTAGCCCATCAATTCAAGCCTTGAAACTTTTGCTTGTTTGGGAATTTCCACCTCTAGTTTTTTCCTTACCGCTGAATATTTATCCAGTTATACTTCCACCATATAACAAATCTTACTACTTAATCAACTTTAGACAACTTATTTCGACTTGACATAAATTTCAACTTAACATTCTACAAGGATGTTTGGCGGCAAAATTTAAAAGATAATCATTCTGGTACATAGATTGTAGGTTTTTAGCCCTGAATCCCATATATAAAATTCTATTTCTGACCTTAAAGCTTCATTTGTAGAGAATCCTCCAAAAGTCAAAAAGGAAAGACAATACTAGATAAAAATGACTACTTAAATGCATAAACAGCACCAACTTGAGCTTAACCGAATTATGCACCTCTTCCTGCTAAAGGCGGCCTCTTAATTCTTTAATCTTCTATATGTACGTTTACTACCACCTGGATACAAATGTTCAGTCTTTCTAAACATACTATCTGCACAACTAAATGAACAAAAGGTGGAGAGGTATAAAGCTTATCACTGCATAGGTATCAACCTCTCTAAGTAAAGATAATAGCCGAAGTTGCTAAATATGGAAAGATATAGATACTATTTTAAAGGAAAACAGCAAAATATGTCAAGAGAGAATATGAAATGGGAAAATGAAAAAAAAAAAAACCAATGATTAAACAGAGTGGAAATAAAGTCAAGCGTGCAAAAATATCTATGCAGGCGCATGTCTGGTGACTTCTGCCAATTATGAGGCCAAGCAGATTGTTCAAGTTAATTACCAATAGATAAGCATAGAATATGAATATAATGCCCTCTTGAAGTCAGATAATTTATTGTCGGAGTGAAGAACCTGCAGAAACCAAACAAAATTTCAACATAATTTGAAACCATACACTGGAAAATAAATTATCTATATGGTGCAATCAAAGCAATGAAACGTACAAGTTTGGCAAAACAAAAGGTCAAAACATGATGAAGTCATACTGAATATCAATTTGCTTTCATGGTACAGATAAAGTTTCAAACTAGGACTCAAGGATCAGTTTATTCCACACTGTCAAGGCAAGGGTTTGTTAGATGTCAGTCAAGAAGTTCAGTTATCTGTCATGAACTGTTATATGTTTAGGGTCCGTGTAACTATAGAAGGCCTTGCACAAGAGTTCAATTCATCAAATAATACAAAGCTCTCCACATCATTTAGTTCTTTCAATTTCCTTCTCCCACTTCTTCTGAGAATCCCTACAATTTATCTAACTCTAAAGTTTGCTCCCCAAAACTTCTCTTGATGGTTCCTGACAAAACTTGACTCAACTTTTCAAGTGTCACGTCAAATGTCTTGTTCAGTAAATTTCCAAATGTTTTTAAGATATCACACAGCTTAAAAACTACTATTGCTAATAACTGTGTGATTGATAAAGATAAAAATCATTAACACAACAGCTGGATTAGAGACACCAAAATTGATGCAGCTTTTGGCTCCTACAAGTTAGTCGAAGTTACACATGATCAGTGGCTACTTAGAGGTCAATTAATAATGCAAGTAGTAACATGATGTCAAACTTACATAGACTCGTCATCAGGGTGGGCAATAACTATCAAGACATTTCTCTTTCGAAGAGCTTTGCCTGATTACAAATGAGAGACAAATGACAACTTTAGATTAAATTAAACAATAGAGATGCAGTTCACCATAAAAATAATTTAACAGAAAAATTAACAAAGTCACAGCACAAGTTCTGCGACAAAAAACTCACCATTCTTCTTAAAAGAATTCCTCTTGCAAATATGCCCCACAAGAAGAACTTTGCACAATGAAATTATCCATAGAAAAAAAATACAACCAGGTACCAGAATCCATGCCATCTATATTGCCCCTGCAAGAATAAACAACAAACTCACAACAAAGGCGCAAGGACTTTACTTATCAAGTTATCGTTGTCTAATAGACATGTTATATCTGGCGCACAAGTAAACTGTAAGAAATTCAAATTAAGAGCAATAGAGAGGGGGCTTCTACTCTGAAATCTCCTAGGCAATATAACAAACTGGTCGTCGTTATTTAACGGTCCAAATATCAGATCCGACGCTGGTTCCAGAGGTGTGTAGGGAGGAACTGATCGAGTGGAACCCGCAGATCAAAGGGCCGGGAGAAAATTTCTATGTGGACACGGGACGACATGAGCCTTGTCGATGCGCAAAGAGAAAAGGCGATTAACGGAACCGGCCCGTTTTGGCAAAATGATTTTGGAAAAATGAAGGTAGCAGCACCAACTATGAGAAATCCACCAATCCACATGTAATGTGTCAACAATGAAAGTTGTGTACCATAGTCAGTAGCTAGATACGGATAAGGAGGCATAGAATACATATGTTGAGCTACAATAATGGTTAAAGAGCCTAACATAGCTAGGTTAATAGATAATTGAGCATGCCATAAGGGTAAGCTACAAATATTTAGAGTTTGTTTGGATATAAGGTTGAAAATAGTTTTTACAGATTTTGAGGTAAAACCTAGGTTTTAGAGAATAAGTTTTGGAAAATAGCTTTTACAGATTCCGAGGCAAAGTCTAGATTTTGAAAAGTGATTTATATTTGGGAAGTTATTAGCTTTTACGGATTCCGAGACAAAAACGTGAGTAGGAGAGATGAAAGTAAGAAAGAGAAGGAGAGAAAAAGTAGGAAAGAGGAAACTTAGGTTTCAAATTGAGGTTTTGTAACCAAAATAGCTTTTGGGAAAAAAAATTTACTTGGACAAAACCTCGATTTTGAGGTAAAAACTAAACCTAAGTTTTAAAACCTGTCGCCAAACCAGCCCTTACCGTGATTTGTGTTTAGACAGTAACAGTGAAGAACATTGGATAAGTATATAATTATTTTAATCATAATTTAAGTTATTGAATTGATGCTGTGGGAGAAGAAATTGAGTATTTAAATTTGAGGGGACGATACCGTCACCGTTGAAACATATTGAATTAATGCTGTGGGAGAAGATATTGTTAATGCTTGAGTTATATAGATGTATAAAAAAAAAAATCAAATGCCTCACTTTATGCTAAACTTAATGTCTGAATCTTTGGCTTCAAGGAGTGTTTAACTATAATTTTAAGCATAAAAATTATAGAAAGACCTTGAGAAAATAAAATGGCAAAAGTATTCATGCGGTGCCTTTAATTTTTTTTTTTCATCCATTAATTTTATGAAGTGTCTTTCCAATCATGCAATCTTTAATATCGCTGACAAAAGAATGATGAAATTGAATTTTAAATGTTGGCAAGACATCATCCAATACTAATATATTAAGTTGTGCTTTTTTAAAATAATAATTGTTATAAAAATCACCATTTGAGTCTAAAGGGTATTAGGGGTTAGACGACTAAAGGAATACTTTCTAAAATTAGGGGTTGAACTAAAATTTTGTGTAAAATAAGAGGATCAAATAGGTATTTTTGTCAAGTAAAGGTAAACAGATAGTCATATTACCTTTGTCCTTGAGGGATATTAAAGTTAAAAAGGAGAGGCAAAGTGCATAATTAATTATAGCTTAAAAGGCAAACTAATTAATGTCCTATGAAATTAATGGCATTTTCTATAGGGGACAATATGTGTGTCATGCCTTGATCAATCAGTAATTAATTATATTCCGTTGAGTGAGCCTTAAGTCACTTGCCTTCTAACTGCTAACTATAAAATGCCAAGCTAGCGAGCTTCCTCATCATTCTGTGATTAATTTGTTATGGATTGATTAATCCAACTTTGTCCTCTTTTCCTTAATGGCCTAATTACAGGTTTAATTAAAGTAGTCCTAATCAATTATATATTATAATATCTGTGCTACATGTTACTCATTACGTAGCCATGACTAACAAGCAATATAAGTCTGCCAACTTAAACGGTTTTTTTATTGTGAAAAACAGAGTTTTTATTTCAGTCACTTGAGATATTTTAATTTACACTTAATTAATGAGCTACAGTGGAAAGATATTTTAAAAACATATTTTATTCTTTAAAAAACAGCATCATTCTAATTTTTAATATTAAATCTTTTCTCACCCCCACCCCTCCCAGCGTAATTTTCTTGTTCTCTATAGCAAGCAAATGGCAAATAAACAAAGTAAATAAATAAATATATGTCTGTCCTCTTAAAAATTAAAATTGAATACAGACCAAGCCAATTTATTTATATAACATGAACCACATATATATAAGTAAATAGACAAAATTAATTATTCACTCTGATACGTAGAATAAATAATAATAGAATGAAAATTGAAATTCATTTTGAAAATAAAAAATTGAATATATACTTAAACTTTAAATAATGATAATAAACTTATCAACCTTAACCCAAAAAAAAAACTTGATGCAAATAAAAGTTTGGTTGATTAAAAAGAAATGACAAATTGACAAACAAGCAGTGGGTTTGGTCAATGAAAAGGTTGTTTGAATAAAGGAAAATTATGAGAATAAAATTTGGTTGAAAATAAAATGTTCCATTTTCATTAATTCTCGTTCCCCTTTTAAACTTTTATTTTGTACCAAACATGATGCGTTGATTGATTCTTACTATCTGTCTACCTATTTTATGTTTTTTTGCCTGAGAATGAATACCTTCAAGCTCATCATCTAGCTAGTGGTTCAGGTGGCTTACTATCTAACTAATAATCATAGTGTTTTAATAATGAACCTTATTAAAGTTTATAAGCTTTTAGATCAAACATTGGTTATAAAAACTGAAAAATATATAATCAGCTATATTATTTAGGCTCATAAACAATATAATATGGCTTGTTAGTTTTTTTCTATGATACTTTATATAAGTAAATGTGTTTGGAACTAACTTTTTCAAAAATTAAACGTATGTTCAACAGTATTTTTCCGTAAAACGAGATAATCTCATCCATATATTTACATTGGCTTATGTAAAAGTAATTCTCTACCGCGTTTCACAATGGACTTATTTATAATTCTGGTTACCTGTTCGTTTATATTCCTTAGCTCGTTTGGTACGCTGGAATTGATTTTGGTGGAGATGGAAATGAGGATGGAAATGGATATACATATAGGAAAAAAATGAAGGGTCAAAAAATCAATTCCATGGAAATAAATACAATTCCATGGGATACATCATGGAATTCATTTCTACCCATTTTAAATTCTATTTCCAATTCCACCCCCCAATTCTATCATACCAAATATAGAAAATGAATTATATTTTCAATTACATCTCTCAATTCCACCGTACCAAACTTAGCATAAGTTTTCTAAAGTTCGTATATTTCAACCTTGTTGGGACTTATAACTTATTCAGGTAAAAAAAAAAAACCTTGTTTGGACTTGCATCGGTTTTGCAAACCCCACATGCACATCAAGCCCTCCAAACCCAGTCAGATAATATCATCTTATATATAATGTTTATATATATATATATATGCAGGCGATTAAAAAAACGTGGCTTGTTAGTTTTTTTATGATACTTTATATAAGTAAATGTAGATATTAGACTTGTTTAGAACAACATTTTCAAAAACTAAACGCATGTTCAATAATGTTTTTCAGTAAAACGAGATAATCTCATCCATATATTTATATTGATTTACGTAAAAGTACTTCTTTACCGCGTTTTAAAACGGAGTTATTTATAATTTTGGTTACTTGTTCGTTTATATTCCTTAAGTTTTCCAAAGTTCGTATATTTCAACCTTGTTTGGACTTGCATTGGTTTTGCAAACCCCACATGCACATGCGGACCTAAATAGGTCCGAGCGGGTGCAGCCGTACCCCTGATTTTCAAAAAATTAGATATATATTAGTACTATGTGATTTATTTTGTACCCCCTCATTTGTTAATTTTGAACCCACTAAATTTTTGTTTAAATTCTTCTCAAAAGATATTAAGAATAAGTCTCATTTATCTTATCAAAAAATAATTTGCACCCCTTGAGTTATGGTGCTGGGTCTGCCCACATGCACATGGAGCCCTCCAAACCCAGTCAGACAATATCATTTTATATATAATGTTTATATATATATGTGCGCGATTAAAAAAATGGCTATATTTACATCTTTTTTTATTAGTTTTATTTTGTAAATATATACATTATGTAAATTTTAAGTAGCATACAAACTATTAGCCTTTTTACAAATGTTTGATCCATGAAATATGTTAGATAAATTTTAAAAAAATTTCAAATCTAAGGGTGAATAGATGATGCTATGCTGTCTTGCTATTCATTTAAAAATAAAATTAAAAATACTCTACTTATAAGGTAAAACTATAATGAATTTTTATCTTATTTATAATTTATATTATTAAATTTTTTATATGAATGTAATTTTTGAGCTTTTAACTTATTATTGTATTGACTTTCTTATCTTGTATATTAGATAAAGATAATTTCAAAAAGGTTGTTAAATCATATGATACATTTAATTAAGTGTAAGGTTTTTTTGAAAGAATAACTTATAAATTAAAATAGAAAAGTATTATCATATTTATAAATTAATTTCAACATATTTCGTCAGAATAAAAACCTTTAAATCTTGTTAACACTGTTTTAAAATTTAATGACTTTTCAGCTTTGTTTATATTTAATTAGTATACACTATATCTCAAGAACATAAAATCTACCTACTAATAAAGGAAGCAATGGTAAAATTGTATAATTACGTGGAGAAATTTAATAATACGGCTTATAAACATACTTTTGATCTGTGTATGCGTGTGTGTTTGTCACCATTTTATTTATTAAAGAAGCTAATAGGAAGGGAAGAAAATAAAAGAAGAGAACAAGTTAAGGGAAGAAGAAGCGTTAAAATGGTGCAATAACGAGAGAGGGACTGCCAGAAAGAGATGTGGCATCTTAATATAAAATGCATATTATTAAATATTAATCACATGATTAGATTAAAGTATTAGAGTACGCAAAACTTATCTTAGCTTGCAAAAATCAACAATTTGCACTTTGATTATGTGCTTTTTTGGGAATTCCGTTGGGAAAATGGATTTTGCAGATTTTGAGGCATTTTGAAAATTTCAAGATGGTTTTACGGATTTCAAAATGGTTTTTATGAATTTCGAGATGTTTTTACAGATTTCGAGATGGTTTTATCTCGACTTACGTGCACCGTTTGGGAAAATGGCTTCCCAAACGGACACTATGTCTAGGCCCTTTATATTTCATTCATTGCATTATCATCATCATCAACCACTGCTTATTCTTTTATTTTTTTTTCTTTTTCTAATATTTTGGTTTTACGAAAACCATATGTGTGTGTGGCTTCATTTCAATTATTAATTAATTAATTAATGGGCACATAATGATACGTGTTAGCTCATTAATCCCTTTCCCTTTCAAGTAATCCATCTATATCTCACTCCATTCAATTCTGCCAAATCCTTTCCACAATTAAACCCACATTATTCCACACTCTCTCACGTATTAATTAATCTAGCATCACAAATTTCATCCTCGTTTCTCTTTCGGGCTAAACCGAATTATAGCTTACTGTTCATAATTAGCTATTTGATTTAATTCAATGTATTTCACTGTATATCTTAATTTCACTTTCGACAAGAATAATGACATGGCTTCAAAGAAATTATGTAGTTACAGAATTATTTCTCATTATTCTTTCTCTTTCTTCCCTCCACTGCACTATTGAAAAAATGTCGAAAAATTTAACATTTGATCTCAAAAATAGATGAATTAATGAATAAAAAGTAAAAAAATTGATAAAATTACCATTAGGTTCTAGCAGTAGCTGGTCCACTTGTCATTAACAACCTCACCAACCGTCAATAACAATCGGACCAGCTACAATTGAAATCTGATGATAATTTTATTAATCTTTAAAACTTTTATTCATTATGTCATTTGAGACCTCACGGTAAATTTCCTAAAAATGTAATTATGAGTAATCTTATTCAAACAACGTTAAAATGAAAATAATTCACCCCCGGATAAAACTCCCAAACAATGGAATGATTCTCACTCCATTCCATTAATATTTATTACAATAATATTTAAAAAATATTCAGCTGGAAATTTAATGTTAATTAAACGACATTAATAGCACAAGGACAAAATTTTCTGGGTAACTACAAGAGGACAAATTTTGAGCTCACATGTACATAGTATACGTAGATCACAATTTTTATTGGACCATTATGAGAAACCATTATAAAATTATCATAACCTAATGTATTCATTTTAGAGCAGGACACTTGTTTTTTTTAAAAAATAAAAAATAAAAAGTTAACATCTTTATCATTAAATAGTAAATACGAATGAACTGATTATTAATTTGCAGGTGGATTCATGTGATTGAATAGTAATTAAGAACAATTTTAGTACATTAATATGGCCAATGCTCTTGGATCTTTAAAAGATTCATTTACCTTCAAGTCTTTCTATCAAGTTAGTTATTAAGATTTCGGTCAAAAAAAGTTAGTTATTAAGAAATGATCACTATTATTTGGTTTTATTTTTTAAAATCCATGAAGTTTCTTTTCACCATAAATGTAGTTCATTAAAAATTAGGTCAACTACGTTTTAAATCACATAACAAGAATTTTTAATAAAATGAAGTGATGAAATTAGTAATTCTTTAATAGGAAATAACAAAAACATGTTTTAGCCTTTTAGGCCAACATGTATATATAAATATTTTCTGTATATAATAAAAAGTTAGAATTTTTTTTTTGGTAAAAAAAAGTTAGAAATTTACCCCTTAAAAATATTTTTTTTTTAGTGCCGGCCAACCGAAAAAACACTGAACTACACACACGTTACGTACGTGGTCGTATATTTACATATTTGAGATGTGGAAGTCAAGAGGAGTGTTTGCCTGAAATAATTAAACAAACGTCATTATAAACCATAACGTCCCTCGAAAGATTCACAAAAATCAAAACCCAGACAAGCTCGCCTGTGGACCACTATACACTCAAATATCCTTTACCTACTCTCGCTTTCTCTCTTAAATCGGCACCCAGCTCTACTTTCTTCTCTTCTGCTGTTCTGTTCCCCTGAAATGCTGAATCTTGTGCCGATCCATTTCTGAAATTCCCCTACCTTAGTACGATTTCTTGATCTCCCGCACGCACAATCGGCCATGGACAAAGCTGGGGTTCCCTAATGAAAACTTCAATCTCAGAGGCAATGTGTGGAAATTTCAGGGTCTTATAATGGTGGCTGCCATTTCTGAAGCACCTTCAACTGACCCACTGAACACCAAAGCTTCATCGACCCACCAAAATCCATCGAGGCCTCCTCTATTACCTTCAGAGAAAGACAATGGAACTCTTCCTAGAAGACCCAAGTGTAGGCAGGTTTCTTCCAGGTACATGTCTCCTTCTCCATCGACTTCTACTTCCACTTCAACCTCTTCGTCGTCTTCATCTAGGAGATGCCCCTCTCCCCTCCTTTCACGCTCCATCAATTCCACGCCCTCATTGACCCCTTTACCCTCTACGGTGCCCAAGCGGTCCCAATCAGCGGACCGTAGGCGACCCGCGACTCCAACCAGGCCTATGACGCCTGTCCTACGGCAAGGCAATGCCGGTGATGTATCGGCGGCTACGAAGCTTCTGGTCACTTCTACGCGGAGCTTGTCGGTTTCGTTTCAAGGGGAGGCGTTTTCGCTTCCGATTAGCAAGACAAAGGCGGCGACACCCACTACCAGCAATGCCAGGAAGGCGGCAACGCCAGAGCGGCGGAGGTCGCCTGCTGTTAGAGGTAAGGTTGACGCAGGAGGAGATCAAGATCAAGTCGAGAATTCGAGACCCATGGACCACCATCGATGGCCGGCTCGGACGAGGCAGTCAAATTCGGGTTCCAATCACTTGTCTAGGAGCATGGATTTCAGTGGTGATAAGAAGCTTGTTGGAAACGGATTTGGAAAAGTTGTTCGGGCGTTGCAGCAATCAATGATTGGTGATGGTAGAAGGGTATCTTTTGATGGGGGTTTGAGTTTGCAATTAGGCAAAGATGAGTTATTGAAGGATGCTCAGCAGAGCTCAGATGTAAATTCAGTAAATGATTCTTCGCTGCCTTCTGATCTCACTGCATCTGATACAGACAGCGTTTCCTCTGGTAGCACTTCAGGAGCACAAGATTGTGTTGGAGCTGGCAAGGGGCGACCTCGTGGCATTGCTGTGTCTGCGAGGTTTTGGCAAGAGACTAATAGTCGGCTGCGCCGTTTGCAGGATCCTGGTTCACCCTTATCAACAAGCCCTGCCTCAAGAATGACAGCTCCTTCAAAGGTTATGCAATCCAAGAAGTTCACTAGTGATAGCCCACTATCATCCCCTCGAACTATGGCTTCCCCAATTAGGGGAGCTGCTCGTCCTGCATCTCCAAGTAAACTATGGGCATCTACAGTCTCATCACCATCAAGGGGAATCTCTAGTCCAGCTCGGGTGAGAAGTGCTGTTGCCAGCTCCATCAATTGTAATTCTTCGAATCCACCTTCAATTCTTAGTTTTTCAGTTGATATCCGGAGAGGAAAGATTGGGGAGGATCGAATATTTGATGCACACACGTTACGGATTCTGTATAACCGATATGTGCAGTGGCGGTTTGCCAATGCAAGGGCAGATGCTACCTTTATGGTGCAGAAACTAAATGCAGAGGTATGGTTATCATTGCTTCAATCGACCTATATTTGTTTACTATGGTTTTAGTTGTTTGTAGTGATTAATATAAATATCTCATATTGATTCTTCTTGCTGTGTTATAATGATTGTTTATGTGTCCAGTTCTCTGGAAAGATTTAAACTAATGGAGGTTGTCATCATGGCTATATCATTCTATGAGATTTACTAAAGAATGAATTTTTTTTAACTATAATTCATAAACCCTGTGTTAGATATTTCCCTCTATAGAGGCATTATGTGTTACCCTATGCTGGTAGTTTTGGAGGCTAGTTTTAACTGAATGGTTAAAGGTCTTGCTATAAGTACCTTTGTGCTGCATTTTTGATTGATTAGCATGATTAATCTCATATTGGTTTTCTTGATTTATAATCGATGCTGGAAATTTTAGAGAGTATTACGCATCCTTAGTTTCTTTCTGATCACTACATTGGATGGTCACTATTTTCTACCCATGCATAGTTTGTTCTATTTACAAAAGAAGGCAGATCCATTAGAGGAAGGTGAATAGTGGAGTTTTTTTTTTTAAAATTTTTTTCCCCTTATTCTAAAGATCAAGTGACCATGAGAAACTTATCCGGTGGTCGTTCATGAGGTCAATTGAATTGAAAACACGCCACTTGCTTCTCCTTTTTAGAGTTGGAGTTAAGCTGGACTCAGTCTCGAAGTACTCTACACAAAGTAGTGCTGATGCCTTTTTTTGTTTGCAGTGATGAAGAAAATGGTCATTGGCAGTGACCTAATGAGTATGCTTCTATACAGATTAAAGACATTTGCTCTGATCATTTTTCAAATATTAATAACATTCAACTTACTTTGTTGAACGGCCTTCCAATAATTTTGATATGATAATGTACTGGAAGCACCTTCTTGGAGCCTTTGCTCAATGCATATGAACTCATGAACATTATATTTTTAGATCTATGGCTTTGGCCACAATTCACCATACATGGAGAAGATATAATGGAAACAATACTCTATTTTTGCAAGCATACCCATTTCATGTCCCCACTTCAGTGATTTTTTTGTGTGCTAAATCAATGGTTACAGTGCTGGATTTTGTTAACAGTGATTTTTAGTTTGAATCCTTATCATGGGATTTTATCAAACTTAATCTGTGTGTAAATAATAGACTTAATCATACCTTTATTTGATTTTTTTAAAAAATCTGCATTCATGTACTGTATGGTTTCGGGCTTGATATGTTTACCTGTGTTGGGGCTATATAAAATGTAAGTTTTGATTACTCAGTCATCAAAAAGCCAGATGATATGACTGTACAGAGAATTATGCCTGGGACCAAGTTCACAAATCTTTATCATTAATGATTAATGCTCATTGTTCCACTTGTAAATTTGTGTTTAAGTGGTAAATAGTCATAGTTCGACTTGTAAGTTTGTGTTTTGTGAGTGGTAAATTTAAGGACATTCTTGATAATTGATTTCAAATTTGGTCCTTCCATGTAATTTTCCCTTGGCTATATGGTCTCAATTTACTGTGCGCACTATATTCCTGGTTATGTCTGGCTAATCTGTCATGGTTGTTGTGAACTGAATACAGAAATTGATAAGAGTGTGTTTGGATTAGCTTTTGGAAAGTAGTTTCTGTCTCGGGTTGTGTAAAAGTGATTTTAGAAAATAGATTTTATGAAAAAGGTGATTTGAAAAAACTGAAAGTGTTTGGATGGTTGTTATCAAAATAGCTTTTTGATGTGAAATTACGAAAAAGGACATAAAGTAATGTATTTTTTTTTTGCCGAAGACATAAAGTAATGTAATAGTTATATAAAGACAAAATATAATTTCTATTTTTCTTAAAGTGTAAATATCATATATGCATATGTAAGATCAATGTATTATTTCTAAATCATCCGAGTGAGATGTATAGCTCACCATAGGCGTACAGATATTCCAAACCATTTCATAATTTTTATTTGTTTTTCAAAAATGTGGATAAAAGTTCAATGATTAATATGAATTCTGAGCTTTGTAATAAAATTTATTTTTTTAAGCATTATAAAGAATTAATTTATAAAATATTTTTTTAAGTATTACACATGAATAACCTTTTTTTGTGATCCAACAACAAAATGAATAAAATGGTTGTGCAAGTTTAATTGGTGATAAGTTCCCAGGAACAGTGAGAGGGTTAAGAGACATGTGGGCAATAGATAACAAACCACCGGGTTAAAATCTACTGCAGGCTGCTTCTTCAAAACCATGGTTTGGAGCCCCCAAACCATGGTTTGGCTTCCAAAATCGCTTTTCCCAAAAAATTGGGTGTTTGGCAATTTTTTCCTCAAACCATGGTTTGGGTTGCCAGAAGCACTTTTCCATGGGGTGTTTGGATTGTAATAAAATTGATCATGGACCTTCACCTAACAGTTTGGGCTTGTTTAGGGAGTTTGAAACCCCTCAAATAAGAGGGTACGGAGTAAAAGAGTGAAGTAGATAGAGACAGAGAGAAAGAGGTTGGTCACACTTCTGCCATGTGAGTCCTAGCTCTCTCTACTTCACCCCTCCCCTTACTTCCGGACTCTTATTTAGGTTGGAATGTTAGGAGTTTGATCCTACCTCACCCCCCCCACCTTTTTTGTGGGCCTGAACGTTCTCACAATTAAAGTTAAGTTGCGGCACAAGATATGGTGGTCTTGTGCTGTGTTTGCACTTCATGCCCAAAGGGCTGCTATGTGAGAGGGCATGCTATATAATATTAATTAAGCCAATTATGGAACTTCACTTAACATTTTAAAATTTAAACTTTCTTGTTGGAGTAGTTCTTGACAGCCATGTTGACATGACACAGCTGAGCTCTTAACATCTTCTGATAGGTCCAGAAATCTTTATGACATTTGATGACATATTTATGGTTTTCTGGTGCCTGATTTTTTTGACAATCTCGAGTGAAGTTTTTATCATTGAGGCAGTAGTAACACTTTCGTTGTTTTCTTTGCAATTAGTTTTGTACTTGCACATCTAAGTAAATGAATTCCTAAGATGTTTAGATTGAAAATGGCTGCTTCCTTCCTTTCTTTCTTTCTTTTAAATGATAACAATAGCACTAGTTGGCAAAAAAAAACGATAACAGTACTAATGTACAATAGCCTATTTTTTTAATTGTGTCAGAGGTATTTATGGAACGCATGGGTAACGATATCAGAACTTCGGCATGCAGTCATACTCAAACGAATCAAGTTACTATTGCTGAGGCAAAAATTGAAGCTAACTTCCATCATGAAGGGACAAGTAAGATTTGGAGGTTTTGATTGTAAATTATTATTGTGTCATAGTACATAGTTTGGTGATATTCTATCACAATAGCCTCATGATTAATTATCTTTATTGTTCATCATGAATGAAGTTTGTTTTGCTTGGTCTTATAGATTCCTTATTTGGAAGAATGGGCCCTTCTAGAAAGAGATCATTCCAGTTCTTTGCTTGGAGCAACTGAAGCTTTGAAGGCCAGCACCCTCCGTCTTCCTGCCGTTGAAAAAGCAATAGTATGTGCTACTGCCCCTTTATTTTAAATACTAATCACCGTTTCAAAACCGTTTCTAAATAATCGCATAATGTTATTCTTTGTAGGCTGATGTACCAAATCTGAAGGATGCTGTGGGGTCAGCAGTTGATGTCATGCAAGCAATGTCATCCTCAATTTATTCTTTTTCATCTAAGGTAAACTTATTTCGTTTGCTTTCTAATGTGCTTCTCTAGTACAGTGCATGTGTGTTTCTGCCAATTGTCAATATAAGATGTGTAAATAAGGTTATGACAAAGCAAATTTTTTGTTTGATAGTTAGAACTTAGGTTAGAAGTCATGAGAAGTTAGAAATTTGGAAAAGCGATTTGTTTACACTTTACACCATCTCATTACATTTGATGTGGTGCATTGTGCCCGTTTAGAATGTGCTAACCTTATTTTCATTCTATCAAACAAAAAATAAGGTTAATAAAAACTATATTTTACACATCTTATATTGACAAAAATAAGACTGTCTTCATTTCTCTAAAAGTCATGCTTCAGTTGATTGTCTGGTTTGATCATTGCCTTCAATTTATCAAGCCAAATGAAGACAGTCTTATTTTCATTCTATCTCAACATTGTAAGAATTTTTTTTGTAAATGTTAATAAAAACTATATTTTGCTAAATAAAAAAAGATTGCGCTTAATTTCTAAATTCATTTGCTTCTAGCAGGTAGAAGAAACTAACACCGTGATGGCAGAACTTGTAAAGGTGACAGCAAAAGAAAGGCTTTTGCTCGAACAATGCAAGGATTTTTTATCATCTTTAGAAGCTATGCAGGTAATCCGTCTTTATCAAGTTTACTCATCTATGAAACTCCTAGACATAAAAACCAGTGCTTTCTCGAGTCCGAGTCCAATATATTTCCTACACTGGTTAGAAATGGTGTTTCACTCCTTCCGTTTCAAAATAACTGTCATTTTGGAGTTTTAGTTTTGTTTCAAAATAACTGCTGCTTTATAATTTCAATGGAACATTACTTATTCCTTCTTGTACCATTTTAGCCCTGATTAATAAAAATAAAGTTCCTTGTCGAATTAAAAAAATGGTAAGTGAAGTCCAAAGGCCTCCATAGAAATAACTTGTCGCTGCAACGTTATTTTATTCAAATATCATCAGATTTTGTCATAGTCCAAGTTATTTAATAATCTTGTGCGTGACAATAAATGAAAGTTATTTCGAAATATATCTCATCTTGTAGTGAAAATGTATTGTGTTTTGTATCCATGTACGATGCATGGCAAACCCAATACTCCTATCAGCATGTTCAGTAAAAAGGAAAAGGAAAAAACAATATTTCCTTATCCCAAAAAATGACACATAGCAATGACAATGGGTCTTAATTTCTCAGGATTCCAGTTTCAATATTCTCATAGAGTTGTTTGTCCTGGTTTATAAATTATAATGACAGGTCAGGGATTGTACCTTAAGAACGCATATATTACAACTCTGTCGTGTTTGGACCACTGGCGGCCACCACCGGACGATAACACGTTTGTAGAACTGATCTTTCTTGACTCCTCACTCTTACTGCTAATACTAACCAGCTTTCTAATTTCCCACGGGTGAAGATGACACGACACAGAAGGTAACTGAGAATGGAATATGGAGCTGATAGCGTAGCTGGTTTTTGGTTGTGTTGACATTTTTTTTGAACCTGATGTGTTCTTTGTTGAATGTCGTCGTGTGAAGTATATGTTGTGTACCATGAATACCATCATCACAGGAAAAGAAAAGGGTGGCCTTGTTTTTTCCCCACGCTTTGACTAGGTAGCTGTAAGCAAACCCCTTGGTTCAAGTATATGTATATATAATCAACTAACCATTTGTTTATTAGGTTAATCTGTAGCCGAGATCCTTCACTTGAACACCAGTACTTGCTGTTTGATAATTGTTATTATCAGCTTTAGCAACCTCAGGCTTATATTCCTCTCATTACCAGTACTTGCTGTTTGATAATTGCAGAATAGTCCTTGCTTCAACATCATTCTATCCTTTATGCTTACGGGGGAAAATGATCAAGCTGTTTCTTACAATTTTTATTTATAATAATAGTAATATTAAATAGTAATTTTCTTCCTATGGCAAATTCGTCTTCATCGTGATGAGATCCTCTTTACTGGGAGGCTACCAGTGTCTATGAACACGTATTTTTTTAGGTGATAGACCCAAGGTATCCACCGCCTGCAGCAGTGACTAATCACATTCGCTGATTGTGGGCACCTCGATGGGTAGGACAGCTGGCCCTAGATTTTAAAGGAGCTACATGCTCAAGACAGAATTCGAACCCCTGATCTTGGTTAAGCTTGGATCAGCCCCCACCGCTGAACGAATTCAGGGTTACATGAACATGTTTTTTTTTGAAGAAACAGTGAACACGTTATGGTAATCTTCAACGCCAAATCGACGTCGCTCACCGGCAATATCTTCCACTGAATGTGGATTTGATGGGCCCAGAATCTCAGGTTAGTTCTTGACGTTTTGGACCCTTTTTAACCACTGGCAGAAGATTTTGATAGTTTCTAATATAAATTTTTATTAATAAAAAATGTTGCTATGATAAACTTAAATATGGTGGATTTTACGTTTACCACGCAAAACACAGGTAATTCTCTTATTAATCGATTGATGGTAAAAATATATGTGCGCATAAATATTGGGTTCACAATCACAGCCTCAAACAAGTGAACCAGCATTACCCTTAAACACTTATTGCTATTTTTCACACAACCATACTTCCCTTCTTTTTTATTTCAAAATACTCTATCCCCGGAGGCACGTGTTGACTCAAAATTGATCAGTAGAATAGTCTTAGGAGTGTCCTTTGGGCATTGCCCTGGAGGCTACTCCCAGACGTGGTCGTTTCAGGCTCCTCCGTGGAGGCTCGGTGCTTCTTCGCTCTCTCCGCCATCGTCCGGTCAGGCGCTTCAGAATTCTCCACGTCGTCATCCGTATTAGAACCACTCATTACCTTTCTCTTGAACGCCATTGATGACCTTCCACAATTTGTGTCCCTCTGATGGGTACAACTATTTATGGCTGACCCGAAACTGTCATCTTCCGCCGGAACTGAACCGATGGAGGAATCCAGAGGGAGTGGGCTCAAGGCGCCACCACGGAGCACTGTCTCCACGGCCAGCTGGCAGAGATGCCAATTCCCTGTCCAGAGAAGCCCCACTGCTCCATTCACTGGGTTTATGGTACGTCCCAGCGCTTCATACAACAGCGACTGGAACAAATCTGCCATCACCAAAACTTAACTCAGCTGTTTCACAAGACCTCATGAATCATCATACACAAACCTCACTATAATCCCTAGTCTTAGTTAGGGGTGGAGAACGATGAAGATGGAATTTGTTTCCTTATTGTGAATGAATAGATATTCTGTTTCTACTCAAAAAAGAAAGGTGTTGTGTGTGTGTATCATCGAAAATCAGTTAGACTCACTCCCACACAAGGAAATATAATGATGCCATATAAGAGACTGACGCTTTTCAAGTCATACGTTTATACTAGAGAGAGAGAGAGAGAGAGAGCTCACATACGGGGTCTTTGGGAGGGGTGAACGGCGGAGACAAAGGACATGAGGCGGGCACGGCCAAAGAACTTGGCGACGAAGACGGTGGCGTGGGCTTGGGCTTGAGGGCATTGGATCCCCTGAAGGCAATGCCGGAGCATGCACCCGTCGCTGCATCGTTTCCGGAGAACACGACAACCACTGCAACTCATCTTCCCCGATGCTCCAAGATCCTCTATGTATGTGTGTATGTAAATGAAATTAGGGTTGTTGTCTAACCAAACACTTGAAAAGTATCCTCACAATGGATTTCAAACGCTAAGCAACAATGCCATATATAGAGAGGGAGGGAGGGAGAGACATAATTATCGATGTTGGGGGAGATTAACCAGTGTTAAGTATTAAATTGATAGATAAAAAGAAGGTGGGTTAAGTTAGGAACTGTGCTTGGCTGCTTCCAAAGAAATGGGTGATCACTAACGGCTCTGGTTCTCCGCAAATGTTTGAATCATGCGCTACCCTTTGATTCTCTTCTCCATAGTTCAACCATTTTTGGATTCTTTCTGCTTAATATATATTCTATTCATTTTGATTCATTAATTCATTTTGATTCATTCATTATCCTTTCATGCATCAAATTGTTGACTAACTTCGATTGCTTCGAAAGTCTCGCATGGAATTTAAGACTTCAGCAGATTCCAAGTTGCTTTTGTTAACATAAAAAAAATAATTTTCTCCAAAATATTGAAAGCAAAAAATTAGACTTTTTTTAACGCCAAAATTAGAGTTCTTCAATTTAAAGCTTATTTTGACATCTAAAGCTTATGATCTGGTACCTGCCCTCCCTCTCCCTTCTGTTCATAATATAAGTTGATCATTTCAATTAATTTATCAAAATAAAAAAGATCGTGATTAACTTATTAAATCTGCCTTAAATTAAAATCCAAATCAACTTTATCCATGTTAAATAAGAATTTAATTTAAATGAGAGAGAAAGATATAAAGAGTCACATTTAAGTATTACTTGTATGATTAAAATTGACAAATAATTGTTAATTACCCTCCAACTCACTTATATTGTGTGCCAATACATTATTCTAGAATTTACATACACGATGGACACAGAAGGGAGGGAGTATATTATTATGTCTTATCTCTATACAATATGTGTGTGTTTTTTCTTCAACTTCATCAATGATACAAAGTAAAAGTATTGCAAAGGACACAAGATAAATAAATGTGTAAAGACAACTGTAAAATCATGGAACTTGGTTTAAAAAGGAGAGAGCGATGAGGATGACAAGAGAAGAAGATGGTGATGGATTTGTAATGAGACACAGAAACATAGGAGTTGTAGCCATGAAGTTGGATACGTGGCATCTCTATCCAATAATAACCAACACAGTTAACTACATTCTTAATTAACAAAAGTAACACAAACTATATTAAATTACAGTGTTTAGCGAACAATCCAACAAAACTATGAGTTTTCGTGGAAGATGGAAACACCAGTAATAGGTTAAAGCTTCTGCAGCTCATCGTTCGGCATTCTGTACTTCTCAATTGTGTATTTAAAAATTAAGAGACTTCACCTTAAAAATTAAGAGACTTCACCTATGCATAAGTGCCAACCCTAATGGAAAGAACTTCAGTCACTCAAACATGAAGTCTCTAAATTTAAGCGCATGTTTGGGAAATCTTCCCCCAACGATGCACGCAAGTCAAGACAAAAAACATCTCAAAATTCTTAAATTCTTCTTGGATTCCATAAATTCTTCTCGGAATCCGTAAACTTCTTTCTCCCAAACACACACTAAATATATGTTACTGAAGAAAAAAACTGTCTTTTGAAGAGTTATTATATAGCGCCTTCTAAAATGGATTATTAATCCCTTACATGCGGTATTTTACATATGTCTTCATATTTAATAAGGATGGATTTAGTGTTGTAAACAAGAATAATATTAAAGACGACTTAATTTTTTAACAAATTTAATATTTTTAATTGTTTGTATTGGTACATTTCAATAGTTAGAAGTAAATAATAATGGGAACCAGGAGGATTAGTTATTAGTATTAAACGAGTTACAAAGCTATAGATTATTGCACACCTTCAGTTTCTTTAAAAGTGTTTATTTTTAACAATTATCTAATTTTAAAAATTCAAAGTAATTATAATAATATATATTAATTGAAGGTTGATAAACTACCAACTTAATAGTGATATGTATATTGGAGAAGTTTTATCTAAAAAAATGCTTTTTGACAAGCTAATCATGTTTGCATTAGCGTTGGTAAAGCACGTTTAATAAATTGAGATAAAATTTCTTTTATAAATTTACCTTGTAAACCATAAATTATATTGAAAAATAGCTATACGAAACAATATATATAGATGACTTTGAAATAAACGTCTGAATGGAAGAATTGACTTTATATTATGTTGTTAGTACACGTATAAGTTTTGTTCTTTCAACCCTGCCAATGTGGCTGCCCCTCCTTTGACAGAAACAAGGGGTAGAAATTTCCAGATTTCTTTTTCTTCATATTTAATAACCGTTTTGTTTTTATCATAAGACACATATTACTAATTCTCACGTACTAAAAAATGATAATTAATTTATTAAATTTATCGTAATTAATAATTTTTTTTTTCAATTTTACCCTTTCTTAAATGTAGATTTTAAGAAGCCCATTCAACAAACAAATTGGTCGGTGACTAAATTGGTCGACAAGAATGAAATGGAAAAATAGTATGTAATTACTAAATTGGTCGGTGACTTATATTTAGATTTAAAAAAAAAATTAGTGGATGCCTTGTAATAACTACTAGATTAGAAGGAGTATTACTACTACTTTTCTGCTAATTAATTATTGGTTTTGTTGCTAATAATTAAACTTGCTGCCGCATCACAATTATGTGGTCTTTCAGAGAGTTCAATGAACTTGGTGTTTTTAGTTTTTTTTTTTGCCAAGTTCTTAGTTTAAAATATGCTAACGATAGTATTATACAACAAACCATGGGCGTGCTATCTTGTTTTGTGAATTTTAAATCTGCAATTTGCTCAATTTAGTGTTTTTGCTTAACTATAGAATTCACGTTGAGTGGTTTAAACGAAGAAATGTTACCAAAGTTATTGGTAATAAAAAAAATCCAATAAGCCGGAAGAAAATTTCTATCATGCTGTAATAACACCAACAATATTATATGTTGAATGTGAGGCTTTAAAGAGATATAAAAAAAAACATAAGGTAAGCCACGTTGAATCACGATGTTAAAATGAATGTGTAATCATTTAAGAAAAGATAATATTCAAATCAAATTAAAGTATAGAAGTAAGAATTGAAGTGGTATTTACAGAACATGGTAAAAGATCATATGAGATGGTTTAGACATATTTAAATGTTTAAAAAGAGAAGGAGATAGAAAATACTAAATGAAATTATTGAATAAGAACTATTAATCAACAATTTATTTAATATGGTTATTGCGCTGGACAGCTAAGATTGAACTGAGATGTGAAAATAATTCTCATTGATAATTCATTTGTGTACAGATGGCTCACATATATAGACATACGTGACAATTTCCTGCTGAGGCCAGCAAAACTGATTACAACAGTTGCAACTAAACCTAACTGAACAGTTACAAGTAATTACAACTAACTGATTACAATCAACTAAGGAGTTACAACCAAACTAATATCACGTGATTCCAGGATCTGAATCTGTTACCCCCCACAAGCTGGGGCATGTATGTTGATCATTCCAAGCCTAGACATGAGGTCATGAAAGGGCTGAGGATCACGAGGCTTAGTAAAGATGTCAGCAAGTTGGTTAGAACTACGGACTGGAAGAAGTTTAATGAGCCCAGCTTGGACCTTTTCCCGCACAAAATGGCAATCAAGTTCTAGATGCTTGGTGCGTTCATGGAAAGTAGGATTAGAGGCAATATGAATAGCAGATTGGTTGTCACAATAAAGCACAGTGGGAATGGAGTGTGGAACATGTAGGTCTATAAGCAAATAATGGAGCCATTGAATTTCACAAGCTACACATCGCATGGCACGATATTCGGCCTCTGAGGAAGAGAGAGAGACTGTGGTCTGTTTCTTAGAACGCCAAGAAATCAGTGAGGAACCAAGGAAGATACAATATCCAGAGAGAGACCTCCTTGTGTCAGGACAACCCCCCCAATCTGAGTCACTAAATGCTTTCAAGTGTAAAGGGGAGGATGCTGAAAAAAAGATTCCTTTGCCTGGCCAACGTTTGATATATCTCAAAACCCTTAGAGCAGCTTGATAGTGCACAGTAGTAGGAGCATGACCAAACTGACAGAGTTGTTGAACTACATAGGAAAGATCAGGACGTGTGGTTGTGAGATAAAGTAAGCGACCAACTAACCTTCTATAAGAGGTAACATCAGTTAGCAAGGTGCCATTATCCTGTGACAGTCTGGTGTGGCGTGCCATGGGAGTAGAGAGGGGTTTGCAACCCAAGTAACCTGCATCTTGGAGGATTTCCAAGGCAAATTTGCGCTGATTTAAGGAAATGCTAGCAGATGACCTAGCAACTTCAAGGCCAAGGAAGAATCTGAGGGGGCCAAGATCCTTAATTTTGAATGTGGAGTCAAGGAATGATTTAATATGATGAATTTCACCCAAATCATTGCCAGCAAGAATTATATCATCAACATACACCAAAAGAACAGTGAAGGAATCATTATGCTTCTTTGTGAATAGTGAATAATCAGATTTAGATTGCTCATAACCAGAGGAGAATAAAGCAAAAGAGAGTTTGGAAAACCATTGATGTGAGGCTTGTTTCAAGCCATAAAGTGATTTATGTAATTTGCAAACTAACTTGGTATTAGGATTGTGAAACCCTGGGGGAAGTGACATATATACTTCCTCATTGAGATCCCCATGCAAGAATGCATTGTTAACATCAAGTTGTTCAAGGTACCAACCAGATGAAGCGGCCACAGCAAGTAAGGTACGAACAGTGGTCATTTTTGCAACAGGTGAAAATGTGTCAAAGTAGTCCACCCCCTCAAATTGAGTATAACCTTTTGCTACCAACCTGGCTTTATATCTTTCCAGAGTTCCATCAGCATGAAATTCAGTCCTAAACACCCATTTACAGCCAATAGGAGACTTTCCCATAGGGAGGTCAGTCAGTGTCCATGTGTTATTTTGCTCTAAAGCTGTAATTTCAGCTTTCATTGCCTGCTGCCATTCAGGATATTTGCTAGCTTCACGGTAATTTTTAGGTTCAAGAGGGATGGAAATGGAGCAAATAAAGTGTTTATAGGAAGGAGAAAGCTTACCATAGGATAGAACAGAAGAGAGGGGATATTTGCAGGAGTCAGACATGGATGCAGATGGTGCTGATGTAAGTTGAGAGCAATGATAGTCACTTAGATATGTGGGGCGCTGGTGCTGTCTATCTGATCTACGAATAGGTGGATTATTGGTAGGAATGGAAGCAGAGATAGGAGAAGGGGAGGAATCAGGAGAGGTGTTTGTGGAGGGAGGAATAGAAATAGAGGAATCAAGAGAATCATTTGGAGGCATGGATGCAAGGATGCTAGGAGTAGAGATAGGAGTGGTAGTGAAAAAAAGATTGTCAGTGTTGGCAAGGTCAGGGCAATTAAAGGAATTAGGAATGGGAATGGTATGGGTAGGACAGGGAAAGGTTGAGTAAGGAAAAATAGATTCATAAAACAAAACATTTCTGGAAATGAAAATCTGTTTGGTGTTGATGTCAAGAAGGATGTATCCTTTGGTTCCATGCTTGTGACCAAGGAAGACACATTTATGGGATCTAGAATCAAATTTGGTTCTGTGCACAGAAGATGTACATGCAAAACATAATGATCCAAAAACCTTGAGTTGTGTGTAATCTGGTGCAATGTTGTGTAAAAGTTGAAATGGGGTATTATTATTCAAAACAGGAGTGGGAAGTCTATTAATGATGTAGATGGCATGAGAAACAGCATAATTCCAATAAGACAAGGGTATATGTGATTGGAACATTAATGAACGAGCCACATGTAAAATATGTTGATGTTTTCTTTCTACAATGCTATTTTGTTCTGGTGTCTCAACACATGATGTTTGATGAAGAATGCCTTTAGAGGAATAAAAAGAGGTCATTTGAAATTCAATGCCATTGTCAGTTCTGATGATCTTAACATTGTTGTCAAACTGTTTTTCCAGAAAGGTTACAAGGTTCTGTAAACAAGTACGCATTTCAGATTTAGTTTTTAAAAGACAGACCCAAGTATATCGTGTAAAATCATCAACAACAGTTAAAAAATATCGATGACCATGTATAGAACTGAGATGAAAGGGTCCCCAAATGTCAGCATGCAATAATTGAAGACAGGAAGTTGATTTAGACTGACTAATAGGAAATGGAAGTTTTCTTTGTTTTGCAAAGTGACATACATCACAGGCAGCAGAAGAATTACTAGAAATAAAAGAAAACTGTTGTTTCAAAGTGTTCAAGACATTAGAAGATAGGTGTCCAAGGCGAAAGTGCCACAAATCAAATGGGGAGACTTGGGAGGAACAATTCGTAGATGAAACAGAACCAACACTGGCTGTCATAGGTAAGTGACCATGCATTTTGAATAGTCCTTGAGAAAGTTCAGCTGTACCAATCGTTCTCCATGTCTTCATGTCCTGTACAAGGCAATGAGAGGAAGAAAAAATGATCCAACAGGAGAGTTCTTTAGTCATTTGAGAGACAGAAATAATATTGAAATGGAATTCTGGTATGTAAAGGACATTGGAGATATTGATATGCTGGTTAAGTTTGACGGTACCAGATGTATTGGTTATAACAAAAGCATTATTTGGTAAATGGACTTTGATAGGAGGGATTCGTTTGTATGAAGTAAACATATTCAAAGAATGGCAAACGTGAGTGCTAGCTCCACTATCAATGATCCAATAATTAGAGGAATCAAAAGCTAAAGTTGCACACAGACCTTGTGATTTGTCATTGGGAAATAGAGTGAGTGCAGATACTTGGTTGACACAAGGATGCGTATCAACCTTTGGAACAGGAGTGTTGGCAGGTGGTCCATGATTGGCAGCAGTTGGAGGTTGTAATAGAGCAAGTAATTGATTGTATTGGTCTTGACTGATGGATTGATTAGCAGTATAGGGTGATGAAGACAAAATACCAGCTGAGGTACTAGGGGAAGAAGTTACCATGTTGTTTACCGAAGCCCTGCTGCGATTTTTGTATCCAGGAGGATAGCCATGCTTTTTATAGCAGGTTTCGATCGTGTGTCTGGGCTTTCCACAGTAAGTGCATATCTTGTTGCTTGCACCATTGTTGATTTTGGGCTGATGAGTTGATTTTGGAGTTGAGTCCATACGAGTGAAGTAGACTTTTGGTTCTGTTATTCCAGTGAGATCACGCTCTTGCTGAAGGATGAGAGAGAATGCTTTGTTGATTGAAGGCAGAGGCTCCATCAGTAAGATTTGAGAACGCACATTAGCAAATCGGTCATTAAGGCCCTTTAGAAAACGTATAACATAGTCTTGGCGAAAATATTCCTTAGATGAGCATGAGCAATCAGCAATGGGACGAAAATTCAATAGTTCATCCCAGATTATCTTAATCTTAGTGAAGTACTCAGACACAGAAAGATCACCTTGTTGAATCTGAAAGAGTTCATCCTGTAGCTCAGCAACACGAAACGCATCGCTATGACTGAATCGTTCCTTCAAATCATTCCAGACATCTACCGCCTGGTTGAGCCAGATAACACTTTGGCTAATGGAAGGAGAAATCGAACGAAAAAGCCAAGTGAGAACCATTGTATTACACCGTTGCCAAGCCGGAAACAGAGGGTCGGTGGTGGCAGGAATTTTCAAGGATCCATCGACGAACTGGTGCTTATTCTCACTCATCAAAGTAATCATCATCGCGCGTGCCCAGTGGTGATAATTCGATCCGGTCAAAGGAGGTGTTACCAGCACCAATGAAGGATTTTCGTTGGGATGCATGAAATATGGACTGATAGGATCTTGGCAAGGATCGGCTTGAGCGACGGACGAACAGCTTTTGGAACCTTCAGTGGCCATAGAGAACAGAAATGCAAGAAGACGCTTGACGGAGAAAGCAAAGGACCAACAGATTACACGTGCTTCAAAACAGAACCGAAAGAAGAGTGCAGGAGGACGAACTCGTGGAGACAGAGTCAATGATGCAAATTTGGGAAATGTTCAATGGTTAAAAGGGATAAAAGTAGAAAGTAGGATAAAAGGGATGAAAAGTTGAAGGGAGTGAGAAATGCAAAATGGTTAATAGGAGGTAGGAATAAAAAGGCGGATAAAAGAGTGAAAGGAGAGAGGGAAGAGAGAATATGTCAGAGATGCTCTGATACCATATTGCGCTGGACAGCTAAGATTGAACTGAGATGTGAAAATAATTCTCATTGATAATTCATTTGTGTACAGATGGCTCACATATATAGACATACGTGACAATTTCCTGCTGAGGCCAGCAAAACTGATTACAACAGTTGCAACTAAACCTAACTGAACAGTTACAAGTAATTACAACTAACTGATTACAATCAACTAAGGAGTTACAACCAAACTAATATCACGTGATTCCAGGATCTGAATCTATTAATGGTTGTTGATAAAAATAATGATATCATACAATCCATATAACCATTCTCATTTAGTGAGATAAGACTTATTTTTATAACGAAATATTCGCACTTATATAACAATTAGAGACATTATCTGGCTATTAATTCCCCTTACAAATTCAGTTGTTCTTCGTGCTGTGAATGAAACTATTGAAAAGGTATGATCAGTTGAGAATTTCATTTTATTTGATGAGATTTTGTACGGTGCATTATTTGAAAGTAAATGACCAAAAAAAACCGAACAAATGGTACAGCAGTTAAATATTTAAATCAAACCAATCACACAAACATTTTAATCGCAATTTTGGATAAAACTTTGTCATATCAATGTATTTGTGGCAATATAATATTTTCGTGATTTGGTGCCAAAACCTTTAAAATATATAAAAAAGTTTTTTAAAAAATCGATATTTAGTTATCACAAAATAATAGGAACAATACAAAGTTGTAAATCGATCAATAACTCGTAGTAAGTTATAGTAATTATATCATACATGTTTAAGAAGAGAGAATAAACAATACCTATTGACCATTTCTTTTATCTTTTTAGCCAACTAACGCGTGACCATTTCAATATTATTTTATTTTAAATAAAATAAACATTTTATCGGGAATTTTTTAAGGAAAACAAGGGAACCATCAAACCCATTAAATATGCATAAAATCACGAAGTGTGTATAGGTGAAGTTTTGATGACAAAGCAACCATTAACTAAAGCCGATTCCAATAGATTCCTTTCAGTTTCACTGGACAAACTATTACTACTATTAGGGATAGGAGTATAGGAATATAGATGGCAAAGGATTACATCTCCATTTTCAAAATACAGTGCTCCTCTGAACTATTGAAGCTGGATCATTTGAAGTCACTTCAAGTGGTGCAGCAAACAGAGAAAGAGAGGAAAGTAGGCCCCACTTCTCTATTCTTTCTCTCTACTCATTTTCACCTGACTCTTTCAAACTAGACGTGCCTCAGTTTTTAACATGAGAGAGAGTGAGAGCAGACTTTAGGAAACTGAAAACCTCCTATTTCTTGAAGGTGTAGATTTAGCTTCTTCTGGGTTAGCAGAACCAATACTCTCTGATGAGTCTGATCCACTATTTTCTCCTCCTCCTCCTCCACCTCTTTTTTTAGCCCATGCCTTCATGAATGGCCTTTTTGACTTGAGCAGACCCTTCATCTTTGTAATCACAGCCTTGTCTGAGTTATTAGACTTGTTATCGTTATCTCCAGTAGTATCTTTCTCACTGCTCATCCTCAAGGATGCAAGTTCCTTCCTTAATGCCTTCAGCTCCTCTGCTGTTCCCAAACCGTCAGCTAAGTCATATTCTGTGTTAACCGTTGTTCCGGATCTTGAGCTGCCATAAGAACCACCATTGTTCAGACCCTTCATTCCTCCCCTTTGTACATCAGGAGTGCTGGCGCCGGATGAAGCAGCAGTCCTAACCTGCTCGTAATAGAGCACCTGCACAACTACTCGCATCGGTAGCCTCTCATTTTGCACGGCATGCATGCAGGCTTCGGCTGATAACTTCTTGCAGTCCATCAACCTGCATATCCTCTTCCTCTCGCCTTTGCTGATCCCAGGGTGAACCTTAACATAGAGAGAATGCATCAGTTACCTTCACATACAGTCAGCCATGCAGATTTATTTCTAAGATGTGTTAGCTATCATCAAAGGATTTGTCCGTGGGCAAGGCATGCCAATGGATTTTTTTTTTTTTTTTTGCGTCCAAGCCAAAAATTTAAGCCAATTTGCTCAAACCCAAGTCCAATTTGGACCACTTCAGTGCTTCCTATATGATGAGTATACCTAAATGGCAAAAGCCTACAGTTTTGAGCCCAAGCCCAACCCCCAAAGAGGGATAACATAACCATTGCATAGGAAGCACTGAAGAGCAACTAGTAATGATATTGTAGACATTAGGCGTGGATTTTAAATCTCCAACCAAATGCAATTGCATATCTAGATCTTAGTCTACCAAAATCATGATGTTATGTAATCCAAGTCAGAGAATTAGCCTTTTCAGGAACAGCAGTTACCTTAAGATACATATCGATGGCCCTGTAAAGCCCATCATGTGACGGACGAGGGATGCTGGATACCAACTCAGCAAGATCAACAAACTGAGACAAAGGTAAATTAGGGCCCTTTGCGATTTCAGCAAGGTATCCATCTATGAGTTTCGCAACCATTAGCTTGGAAGCATCTGATAAAATCCCAACAGGCTTTCTTGTCTCCTCGAGATCACCATCTCCTCCGATCAATTCAATTTCAGTATTGAGATCCTGCATCAAGTACTCCTTTACGATTTTATATACTATACTAACATCATAAATGGTACTAGCATCACCATCTGGGACTCGTATCAAAATATCGCTTACAGAAACCTCCTCCAATTGCTGTCCAATTCTCTTCACTAGCTCTTCTATAATCATATCTCCTGACTCTAAAGAAATGGCAGCTTTCAATAACTTGATTAAGAATCTACAACAAACACAGCCTTTCTCAGTTGGCAATAGCCATACAATTGTTTCAGTGATCAAACGATGCTTTGACACATCCCCACAATGACTGATATCCTCCTTACTGAAATTTGGCATTCTTCTGTATGCATAAGCTTTGAGAGCTTCTCCTATCACTTCAGCAGAAAGAATTGCCTTGGACTTGATATTAGTAATTACTGACTTAAATAAATCAACTTCAAGCTC
>JANTPZ010090707.1:0-33700 GCA_025593235.1 Vachellia pachyceras | reverse complement strand
TCCGAGGTAAAACCTAGGTTTTGAAATGTGATTTATGTTTGGGAAGTTATAGCTTTTACAGATTTCGAGGTAAAAAAGTAAGAAAAAGTGGGTATGAAAGAGGAAAGTAAGAAAGAGAAAGAGAGAAAAAGTAAGAAAGAGGAAAGTAAGAAAGAGTAGTAAAAAGAGAGTATGAAAGAGAAAATTTAGGTTTCAAACCTAGGTTTTAAAACCTAGGTTTCAAAACCTTGAAACCAAACCAACCCTTAATCGGTTTTAAAGTATATCCTCTTCCTCCCAGACGATTTTGCCTTTCCTCCCATTCTTTTCTTTTATTTTTCTTTATTTTTGGTTTTGTTACGTTATGTTTTTTCCTTCTTTTTTGAAAAAGACCGACCGACTCCAACATGAGTCCAGAGTCCTCAACCAACCAACGGCCCTCCCAGCCACACTTGCTGCCTACTCAGACATGTTTGCTGTCTTTACATGAAAATAGTTGAAGAACGATGGCCACACTTCGCTCCTGAATTCCTCGTTGCTTAACAGCTAGCCTAGCTACCGAGGTAGTTAGCGGAGAAGCTAGAGAATATAAGTAGAGAGCGCAAAGTGGTAGTATAATGAAGCATAATCGTAGCGCAATCATGGAGAGAGATCTGAAGAACATGAGGGATTACTTCAGGAGTGGGAAGACTAAAGAGGCAAGCTGGAGAGAATGTCAGCTTCAAGGGCTGCGTCGCTTCCTCATTGAGAAAGAGTCGGACATCTGCAGGGCCCTCCTGCAAGATCTCGGCAAACATCGTGTCGAGGCTTTTAGAGACGAGGTTTGTCTGTGCCTCTCCCTCTCCCTCTTCAACCACTTCGTTTTCAGCTCATCTCTGGCATATTTTCAGGCAGGAACAGTTATGAAGTCCATCAACTTTGCATTGAAGAGCTTGAGGGAATGGATGTCGGGCCAACACGCCAAATTGCCGCGAATAGCGCTGCTTACCAGTGCAGAAATTGTTCCCGAGCCTCTGGGCCTTGTCCTCGTCATTTCCTCTTGGAATTTCCCCTTCGGTGAGTACCACACTTAATTTAGGGAACAGACTCACACAGCCTTTACTCTTTAAGAAATGGACTGTTCCAAGGTTTATATTCTCTCTTTCTATAACCGATGAACGTGCGCCTCTATTTATTCCGCCTCCAAGAGTTTGGGATATGCGTTATATATATATATATATATATAAAAGAAGTATGACCTGCATATTCTCAAGTGAAGGGATTGAGCTGTATATGTATGTATTAATTGTTATACAGGACTGTCATTGGAACCCCTGATCGGAGCAATAGCAGCTGGAAACTGTGTAGTGTTAAAGCCTTCAGAGTTGTCCGTTGCGTCGTCTTCTCTGCTGGCCTCTGAGCTCCCCGATTACTTGGACAGTGAGGCCATTAAAATTGTGCAGGGGGGGCCTGATGTGGCAGAGCAACTACTCCAGCAAAGATGGGACAAAATATTCTTTACAGGTCACTTGGCTCTTATTATTTACCAGCTGGTTAATTAGCCAATGACATAGTATTTAGTTCGTATAATCAATTTTTCAAAAACTAATTAACATGTAATTAGCAGGGAGTGCTCGTGTTGGACAGATTGTGATGTCCGCCGCCGTCAGGCATTTGACGCCCCTCACTTTGGAGCTGGGCGGAAAATGCCCTGCCCTCGTCGATTCCCTTTCATCTTCTTGGGACTTGGAGGTAATTTATTCACATTATTCATCTCTGCTCTCCATCTCCTTTCATTTATTATAAAGGGACGACCCAGTCAAAACCGACAACAACGTCATTTTTAAGTATTACTGATTGATTTAATTATACAAGGTGGCTATAAAACGGATTATGGTGGGAAAATTTGGGACTTGTGCTGGTCAAGCGTGTATAGCGGTCGATTACGTCCTCGTAGAGAAGAGATTCTCTTCCAGACTGGTTTGTCTCCTGCAATTTGTCTCCCTAATGTACATTTCACCCCTCAATCTTGATTAGTCTGATATCCATACGTTAACTCTTGGTTTCTTTAGGTGGAATTGATGAAGCTGTGGATCAAGAAAATGTTTGGAGAAAACCCAAAAGAAACCAACACTATTGCCAGGATCGTTAATAAACAGCACTTCTTCAGGCTCAAGAGTCTTCTTGCTGACGCGGATGTCAAAAAATCGGTGATTTATGGTGGCTCAATTATGGACGAAGAAAATTTGTAATTATATATTACTCTTGCACACTTTCAACTATTTCCACACGTTAGATGTAGCATCAATTGCAATCTCATTAATTGAATAGGACTTCGCTTATCGCGAGACGTCATCATTAGCTTACTCCTCAGTTTGAAAATTGCCTATTTGGTTTTACCAAGTCATATTTGTCCCCGGGAAAGAAAAACACAAACTAGAACTATTGCTTTTGTGCAGATTTATTGAGCCAACAATCCTGGTTGATCCCCCACTTGAAGCGGCAATCATGGCAGACGAAATCTTTGGCCCATTGCTCCCCATTATTACTGTAAGCCGTTAGCTTTTCTGGGCAAGTGCATGTGTTACGTTGTTATCTAACATCACGATGAGGAATTGATGAAGATTTGTCCTACTTCTGTTGTATGATTAATTTTCAGCTGGATAAGATTGAAGATGGCATTGAGTTCATAAACTCTAGGCCTAAGCCTCTAGCTCTTTATGTCTTCACCAAGAACAAAGAACTGCAGCGAAGAATGATAAGTGAAACATCATCAGGAAGCGTGACTTTCAACGACGCTATTCTACAAGTATGTGTGTGTGTGTGTGTATCCTCATTTTGGCCTTTTATATATAGCCTTTTGATCTTGGAAAGCGAGATGGATGATGGATTAACTGGGGTTTGTCGTGCATGTGTGTGTGAAGTATGCTGCGGATAGCCTTCCATTTGGAGGAGTGGGTGGGAGTGGATTTGGCAGCTACCACGGCAAGTTCTCGTTCGACACATTCAGCCACCAAAAGGCCGTCATCAGGAGAAGCTTCCTCACAGACTTTTGGTTTAGGTTTCCTCCTTGGACTCCCAACAAGCGCCTTCTGCTCGAGGTGGCTTACAATTATGACTATTTCGGATTGCTTCTCGTCTTGCTGGGATTGAAAAGATCTTCTAAGGGCATCTCACCCTTTTAGGACTTTGCCATATATATTCAACACATGTACTTGTGCTCATAATAGCTACACCAAATCCAACGTTTAATTTCCTTCCACTTGTGGCTTGCAAATGTTGCGCACAACACCTCCGGCCGGCCTACTCTATAGCTTTTTCCTTAGGATATTTACATTCCAACTCATATATCAACACCGTATCTTTCTCCTCCTCTATCACGCCCTTCGATTCCCCTATGTTCTGATTTGGACGTTAATATACTACTGATTTGGACGTGAATGCTACGTACATGTAACTAATTAGAATTCATGCGTTAAAAAATATATTATATATATGTGCGCGCGCGTATCTCACACTAGCCAACACTCAAAAACTTTGGCCATTTAGTATACAGAGAGTGTTGTGCAGTTTCTCCAATCTGCTACTATACCACACACCTTCGTTAATATATCACTTTGAATGCGTATTAAGGGGACAGTGAAACTGAGATGGAGACAAACATTATTTTCACCTTAATATCCCTATTTTCACATAAAAAGATGGTGAATGGTGTGGTGGTGATGGGCCAGAAATTTTCCAATGAAAATGGAGAAGAGATAAGCTTTCTAAACCATTTATAAAGAGTAAACTCATTCGGATGAGCTATATTTTCATTCGAATGATGCATTTCTAAACCGTTTTTTCACCAAATGTGTAGAAGATGGACTTTCTACATCTTTGGAGGTAACTTTCTAAACCGTTGGATGAAAAAACGGTTTAGAAAGTCCATTGTTCGAATGAAAATAAATCTCATTCGAATGAGTTTACTCTTTATAAACGGTTTAAAAAGCTTAAGCTTCAAAATGCAGTAATTTCTTTATTTCAACTCCAAAATTGACGAATGACCTATCATTGGAAAACCCTTTTAGTCTACTTTCAAATAAAACAAGTTTCACGATCATATAATTTGTATTTTGAGAGATATGATCAAAAAACCAAACATGTGTCAGGATTACGTATATTCTAGATACATGTTCGGTTTTTTATTGTATCTCTCAATCCAAATATCCAATTGATTTGAAACTTATCTCATTTGAAAGTAGACTCAAAGGGATTTCAAATGATAGGTCATTTGTCAATTTTAAATTTGAAATGAAGAAGTTACAACATTTTGAAGTTTAAACTTTCTAAACCGTTTATAAAGAGTAAACTCATTCGAATGAGCTATATTTTCATTCGAATGATGCATTTCTAGACCCTTTTTTCCACCAAAGGTGTAGAAGGTGGACTTTCTACACCTTTGGAGATGACTTTCTAAACCATTGGATGAAAAAACGGTTTAAAAAGTCCATCATTCGAATGAAAATATAGCTCATTCGAATAAGTTTACTCTTTATAAACGGTGTAAAAAGTTTAAACTTCAAAATGCTGTAATTTCTTTATTTCAACTCCAAAATTGACGAATGACCTATCATTGGAAAGCCCTTTAAGTCTACTTTCAAATGAAACAAGTTTCACAATTATAGGATTTTTCGTTTGAGAGATATGATCAAGAAAACCAAACATGTATCAGGAATACGTATATTCCAGATACATGTTCGGTTTTTTGATAATATCTCTCAATCCAGACATCCAATTGATTTTAATCTTATCTCATTTGAAAATAAACTTAAAGGGCTTTCCAATGATTGGTCATTTGTCAAATTTGGACTTGAAATGAAGAAGTTACAACATTTTGAAGTTTAAACTTTCTAAACCGTTTATAAAGAGTAAACTCATTCGAATGATCTTTATTTTCATTCGAATGATGGATTTTGCAAACCATTAGGGAAAATGAGGTTTAGAAAATCCCTGATTCGAGTAAATGTAAAACTGGTTCAATTAAATCTCGACTTTTATATTCAATTGAATCTAAAACGTTGGGAAAAAATTCGATTGAATGAGTTTTACGCTAAAGTTGAGGCTTTTATTCGAATAAAACATGCCTTATTTGAATGTAGATAAACGTCCGTTAAGGATCCGTTGTTCCAAGTGAAAAATGCTACATTTTATAAACTTCCAGGGTGAATCCGGTCCCAAGAAAACTTCCGGATACTCAGTGCTTCAACGTGTATACTTCCGTGGCAAAAATGCTATTTAACTATTTCCACATCTCATGTCCTTAAACTTTTGTTTTTTTTTTGGGACAGATGTAGGCTGGGTGAATCCAGGATTCTTTTATGTGAAGCAGGTTCCAAGCACAGGTTGCAAAAGTTACAGCTCAACTTCCCTAGGTTAGTTCATTTTTCAGTTGCCACTAGACTGCCCCACAAGAGAACACGTGTTTAATTTTCCTAGATTTATTCACTACTACTACATTCAAACGATTTTAACTTTATTTTGATTTGATTGGTTTCTCGCTGCTTATGGCAGTGATGACGTGGCATTTGCGCTGAGAAACTGCGATGATTTACCCTGGTTAGCCAAGTAACTACTTTAGGAACCAACATTTTTATCTTCAATTCGAAAAAATTTTGACGTGGCAATGTCGTAATTCAAAGTGAAGTTTTTGTTTTAATGGGTTAATAATTCAAAGTCAACATTAGATCCACTGTGGAGGGGTGGGATTGCATTTCAATTCATGGCACTCTTAATCGACATTTAAGAAGGTCGACAGATTCACTTTCACGTTGAAAATGTATATTATACATGATGTTTTAAAAAAATATATATAAAAAGTGGCATCAAGCATAGCTGGCCCAGAAAAAAAAACAAAAAGAAATCAGGCAGAACCAGCGTTATCTTCAAGCCCATGGATTGCATAATGAATGGGAGCGACGGGTGTTTCACGATTATGATTGGCAGTTTATGGGTGGCGATGGAATTGATGCATACACATGGGGAATACATGATGAATGCGCTCTTGAAGAAGATAACAATCTATTCAAATGGTTATACTGCACACTACCCGATATAAGTTGTACTCAATAATATAGGAAATCAAGGCTGTTTGACAAAAGAAAATAAAAATGTCAGACCAAGGAAAGAAACTGAGAACAAATGTAGCCACACATCATGCTTTACTGGCGTCTGACTCCCTCTAAAATTTGGCAGAAGATATCACGAGAAGCGTTGCGGAGCTGGGATTTTGATGTTGGCCAGTGGATGGAGTTCTATTGACAGCTGCGATCGCAACCTCAATATAAGCAGTCACTAGTCATTAGCCGGTGGCAAATACCGAGTACTTTAGAACGTCAGCACCCATAATTGGCAAGCCAATGCACAGATCCTAAGCATAATGTGGGAAGGGCACGGTTTTCTGCCAAAGGGACCGCCCTAGGATGGCACTTCCATGTACTGATAGATATGCAGCGTTCAGCCTGGTAAAGGAATCAAGGATACGTCAAACACAGAAATCAACATGTATGTGTAAAGGTGTCTCTCTTCAGAACGAGAAAAAGGGGGGGAAAACAATACTTGTCAACATCAGGCATGGTCAGCGGATCATATAATTCTTCTCTTGTTTCAATATTAGGCATCGTCATAGATGCCATGTCCTGAGCACCTTCAACCTGAAAAAAAACAACGCACATGCATGAGAAGCTTAATAAAACAAGTTAATGCAACTTAACACCGTTTCATCCCCAATGAAATGATTTTCCAGCTTACAGTGACACACCTGTTGGGGGTACTGTGCATAACCAGCATACGCACTGTATGCGTACAAGGAAGGATCTTGAGCAGCCCCATAAGCATAGGCTTCGTAGCCCTGTCCATACCCATAATAGGCACTCCATTGGCTCGGATCCATCTGTGCTCCCCAGCCACCAGGCACGTCCTAGTATAATTCCATGGCAAAATTTTAACAAATACAATATAAATCATATCGACACCACAGCTTTTGCATGGTACAGAAAGGGAAGACAGGGGACATAATCATATATCACCCAAGCAATTAAATTGTATGACAATGATATAGAACAAGTGAAAGCAGGCCAGAGCAGGACAAACTACTTTAAAACATTTCGTGATAATGATATCTATCACCCACCTGTCTAGTTGTCAAGCTCCTACCCCAAGAAATTCGGACCACTTGCTGACCTATCATCTTTCCCTGCATCCTCTGAATGGCTTCCTCAGCAGATGTTCTAAGATAGAAGCAACAAGAAAAATTGAAGAAATAGAGCTTAAATGGGATAAAGAAAAAACAAAAAAAGAATGATGGAATAGCTCACAAGTCAAAAGACATGGAATAACGTTATATCAAAATTACTAACTTGCAGATTTTTTATTTTTTCAGGGGTGGGGAGGAGGGCAAGTTAAACCCATATCTTTACAGAGTAATCATATAAAGAATTTCAATAATTAAAAGGAAGAAGACCTTGTCCCAAATTGAACAAAACCACATCCTTTGCCAGCCTGAATCTTGACAGAGACAATTTCCCCAAATTGCAAAAGGGTTTGCTTCAATTCTTCTTCTGTGACATTGAGATCCAAATTACCAACAAAAATCTGCAACGCAAACAGGGGTAAGACAATGATAGAAGGATGAAATTTACAAAACATCTTAGGTCTGACTTACAGTTGTATTATTCATATCATAATCTGGTGGAACTGCATTTACTGGGGTAGTGTATGCCGGGATTGGATATACGGCTGGCAAAAAGAACTTTGATTAAGTGTCCCATCTAAGTAGCAGCAAATTCAAATAGCAAAATCCTAAAATATAGCCGGTAATTATTTTTCAAGGTACCAAAGCTTGAGTACCAATTTTCATATCTCCTCTCTTGTCTACATTAACTAGTTAAAGTAGAAATTTTGTTGCTTTGACTTCTCTAGTACTGTAGCACCAAAACAAATGCAGCAGTACCACATAATTTCATGTTCACCTCCTTAAAGTGAAATAGTTTCGTTCCTTTATTTATCTAATCATTTTTTTTTAAAGTGCAAGTCCAGCTATATTGTAAAAGCACCTAGAGCCTTTAATGTAATACGTGCACCACCACGGCACAACTAAGTGTGCAAAAGGGGAGCAAGGAAAAGCAATTCTCCTTTCCTAATCAGTATAGAGTGGTGATTCTTAAAGGTCCTTTGAAATTCTATAAGATTGTTCAAGACTTCATAGAAACACAAATTACAAGACACAATAATTATTTCTCCTGCAAACACAAATTTCTGGTATAGGAAAAAGATATAATTTCGTGCCTGACAAGTAGTAAAATGCACATATAACACAGGTCCCAATATTAAGAAAATTTTAATATATGATTATTAAATCATCTAGAGGAGAGGGGGAGTATAGTCCTTGTTCCCTGGAAGTATATGAAAAGTATCAATAAAATAATCACCTTTAGCTGCAGCATATTGTTGTTGGAAACCTGTGGTCTTCTTTGGGGTTGCAGCACTGATACGCATTGGCCTACTTGAGCAATAAACACCGTTCATTTCAGTCATAGCCCGATTCCTTTCAGTCTCATCAGAAAATTTAACAAACCCATATCCCTTGGAACGCCCTGTATTAGGATCGGTCACTACTTTAGCACCTCTAACTGAAGGATAATGGGCTCGGAATGTCTCTTGCAGAAGGTAATCTGTAACATCAGGCGCTAGGTCCCCCACAAAAATTGAGTGCTCAGGACCAGCATCAGGGCGCCGCTCCCCAATACCAAAAGATGCCCAATTCAACCTGAAACTCTGTTCTGTTCCAGGCATTGGTGTCCCATTGTAAGTTTGCAGGATCCGTTCTGCTGCCGCATGAGAAACAAACTCCACAAATCCATAGCCCTCAGGTTGTCCAGTTATCTTGTTACGAATGATCTTTATGGAAACTACCTACAAAGCAAAACAATCCATTTCTATAAGCATCCTACCATCTATCCACATGAACAAATCAAAAGGAATGCATAAGATGGAATAATCCCTAATAACCAATTAACTAACCAAACTACCTTTGTCCTTTTAACTAATTTGCCCTTTATTTATTACGTAACATTTTCATCAAAAGCTCACTTAGACAGGATGGCCCTTCTTCTAAGTTATTTCTTCAAGGACAATAGGTTTGACGATCAAAAATAGCTTTCCTGGCGATCGTATAATCTAGAGTTTGAAGACATGAAATTCCAAAGCTCGAGTCCCAATTGGAAATTGCGAAACGCCTGAAGAATGATCCTTTGAAGTGATGTAATGGCTTAATGGTATGAATTCGTCGATTCCAAGTTTCCGATTCTCCGAATGAAAGCCCTCTTCAAAAACAACTATAAAGTAATCGGTAGTGTTCCAACAGAAGTGCACAGCTCAGGAATAATTCTGGAGTGTAGCAATGGGACAATCTCCTACATTACTTGCCCGGCAATTCCACTCGTTGGGTTCCAATTTTCAATCTTGAATGTGTTATCGGTCCCTTCTTCTCATTAGCTCGGCTATAAACCCCCCAGCGTACTTTTTTTCCCTTTACCTCCAAAGAACCAGCAGAAGCAATTTTTTTACGCAGTTTATTTGATAATTATTTAAGCAAGTCCAAGACACTGAAAAAGAAGATTAAGGAGGAGGAGAACAAACCTCTCCGGTGTGCGCAAAGCAGTGACTAAGGTAATTTTCGTCGACCCAGTAATGCAAATCCCCAATCCACAGAGTTCGAACTTCCTCAATCGACGAAGGTTGATGATAACCCTGGGAAGTGGGCGTCGTCATTGTCGTCCCTGTAATACAGAACTGCTCACTCGTTGAGAATATTGTTGTGGTTTCCTCCTCTCGAAGGGCTAACCCTAGGCTAGCGAGTGGTCAATGGTTGATCACTAGCCACCAAGTTGTGTGAAAAAATTTTTAGACAGAGTGAAGGCTGAAAAGAGCATCAACATTTATCAATATTCAATACATCGGTTATAATCGCGCACCCAATAATAAAAGTTGGGAAAATGCCAAAAAAAAACTTTTAGAAACATTACAAGTACAATTAGTGATCCCAATTTATATAATCCCAAAATAGTTTAGAAATACAGATATGCAATTTTAAAATGTTATATGGGTGTGTTTAGGAAGTCATTGGGAGAAATTAGTTTACAGATTTTGAGGTATTTTGTGAATTTCAAAATGGTTTTATAGATTTCGAGATGGTTTTAATGAATTTTGAGATAATTTTTACAGATTTCAAGATGATTTTATATTAGAATGTGTGTACCGTTTGAGAAACGTTCCCAAACAAGCACATATGTTTTCCTCCCCTCCTCCTCCGTTTCTGTCAACCCCTCCCCCCTCCCGTCCCCCCTCCCCCATTTGTCGAACTCCCACATATTTTCTTGAGAAATTTACTGTAGAGTCCCACATAAGGGACTTATTTATCAAATAGTCTCAAGTTTTAAAATATTTATCAAATTGTCCCAGAGGTGTTGTCAATTTAGCTCAGGGTGTTGTCAAGGGTTGTCACGTGACAACACCATGCACTTCATTGATAACACCATGCGCTGTATTGACAACACCTCTGGGACCATTTGATAAATATTTTAAAACTTGGGATCATTTGATAAATAAGTCCCTTATGTGGGACTCTACAGTAAATTTCCATATTTTCTTCTCCTTAAATTCCAAAAATGTATCGCCCGTCAAAAAAACAATACCAAGATTTAACTTACATTATCATCATTAACGGTCCAATTCATCCACAACGTCATCATCCCCCTTAAACGTAGTGCTAATAGCTATTCAGTGGATACATATTCAAAACATATGCTTCTCCACTAAAAAGACATTTGCTTCAACATAAAGATGGCGAGAGGTGATATCAATGAACATATTGGTGAGGAGCATCAGGAAACTTGAAAAATGATTTTTTTTTTTTTGAAGCTTGAAAGGATGATGACGAGAGGAGAGCAAGCAACCCATCCTCCATCTTCGTCGTCACGGTAAGGATGCAACAGAACATGAGGTATTTGAGGGTTTCAGTGATGTCTTGGAGAGGCGGGCATGCAAGTGGATCTGAAGGAAATATTGGGGGAGAGGACTTGCAACATTTCAAAATTGGGATGAGGAAGAGAGAATGAGGAAAGGAGAAGATCAGGCACAGAGGTAAATTTATAACGTTCCAAGATTCCATATCACTATTTAATTTCTAAACCATTTAGGGATTATATTATATATATATAAAACTAGCAATGATCCTCGCACTCATGAATGACAACATAATTGTCACTGACGAAAATACTTCATGCTAAAAAGAAATATTTCCAACTACGCGCTTGGATGATCTAACAAATTAAGGCCTTCAACTATTGCAAATCAACATGGAATGAAAATATAAATTTCGCTTATAACAATATGAATAAGGAATCAGTAATACTTGTTATCCAACATGCAACACATCATTCAATATAATGTACTCATTTGCTAATGGAAACATTTCTAAAATTTTCCATGTAAATATAACATTGATTATTCTTTTCTTTCCATTCACACTGTTACCTGATGCATATATCTTCAACCCTCCATATATACTTTTAATTCTTGACAGTGCAGCATGAAGTTGATGTCCTTAGTGTAAAGATTGATTTATAGAGATATAATAATCTAACATGTTGTAAATATTGGTCTTACCTCTTTTTGATAGTCATTGCAAAAGACAAGCATACCATGAAATTGCCTTCCCCATGCATGTGGAATGAAAGTCTTGTCTCTTAAGAATTCATGTCCATCCTATGAATTAGAACTTTCTGGTTTGGTTTGTATCTGCTCAATGTAATATCCTCAATTGACAGATTTTTCAAATTGATTGTCCTTTTGATAATTCTAAAGCATTTTCTTGGATTTTTCCATAAAAATATTTGATAAAAAACCGATAATAAAAATAAGGATTGATAGAATCAGTTTGTCATTAAAGTTTGTATTGATTTTGGTTTAAATCCTTCAAATTTTAAACTATATATTTCATTCTCAAAATATTCCAAATTTTTATTAAATTACAGGGGTTAATATTTTAAATTAATGAAATTTGATAGACCAAAACTAAATGAAGGCAATTTTGAAGCATGAAAGGTTGTATTAACTCTATAAATAATAGTGGTTGATTAGTCACAATTTACAAATTGTTTGTTAAAATTTTGCTGGCTAATCTTTAAATTTAGAGGGATATCTTAATCGTAATGAATTACGTACAATTCAATTTATGTAAATTTTTTAGGGTTATAGTTTGACTTGTGGTTGCGGTGTATGTAATTTCAAATCATTCGTATAAATCTACATAATTTCGTAAGCATTTGCTTTTAAGTATAAATATCAAAATGAAAAGTCGTTAAAGATAAATGGCTAAATTGTTAAACTTTGACTACATTTTTATAAGAGTATAATAATCAAAAACAGCTATTAAAAATCAAAAGGATAAAACTAAAATTTAATCAAATTATTAATTATGACAACTAACAACTACGCTGCAAAACTCTCAATTCTCCCATTCCTAATCAAATCATACAAGGTGCACAAGAAGAGTTCAACGCTGAATTAAGTAATTAAGGGTTAAAATGTAAATTTATTTAATAATTTTCACTAAATATTGTATAGAAAGTTTTTTTTATTAAAAGCTGTCTCAAAAATATTAAAATATAATAATGTTATCTTTATCGTTAAAATATTTAAATTTTTGATAGTGTGAAACACCATCAGTATATTTTAAAACAACATTATATTCAACATAATAAAACTCATGGGGCAGCCTTGCTGTTATGCGGTAATTCAAAAGAAAATGAAGTAATACGAAATCAGATCATTTCAGTATTTTACACAGATTAACAAAATGAGAGAATTTCTGGCGCAAGACAAACTGAGCCATCACGTACGTCGTCTTCCAGATTCAAACAATCAACAGAACAGTTAAATATTTGGCCATCATGGAGCCATTTTGATTGGCTGATTATTTTGATCAAGCCGCCCCATAAACCTAAACGTAACCAACAGTTATATATACATCCTTTGTTTGTCTGATTAATTGTCCACCAGATCATGGCTTCACCAATAATTCAACACGCGGCATTAATTAGCCGCTTAAAGCGCTCACACATATACATATATGTATATGTATATCCTAAATCCCTCTCTCATCTATTCTCTCTAAACGGTGGCCGAAGTCATCATGGCGATACCTGCCGCTCTAGTCGTTCTTCCCGTAGGCATTCTCTTCATTTTCTCCGGCCTCCTCGTTAATCTAGCTCAGGTGACCCTTCAGCACATCCACATACCTTTCTCTTCCTTTTCTTGTTTGAAATAATGATGGCCTTCATTCGGGGATCACCGGTTTTGCATTCCTTTTGGTCAATTATGGCGTACGTACGTTATTGAATAAATCTTTTGATGGCCGCTCGTCTCAAAATGAGTTTTACGTACGCAGAGGCCTCAGCCATTCATTTCCGTTCATTTTTACTTCGATTGAGTTCCGGAATGCAAGCTATGAAACGGAGATATATGCATTAGAATGTATATATAGAACCCGAATAAAATGATGAGTTCCATTAGAATGTAATGCAGATATGCGTGCACTTTCAGCTGAATACCATTCCTTAGAGATTGTTTCTATTACTTGATCACTTGGCTTACTATTAATATTATAGAAATGTGATCTTGCAGGCGATTCTTTTTGTCCTTCTTCGTCCATTTGCAAAGAATTGTTACAGAAAAATTAACAAATTACTCGCAGAATCATTATGGCTGGAGGTCGTATGGCTCTTTGATTGGTGGGCACGCATCAAGGTGCTTAATTAGTTTATACCTTAATTACTTCATCTTTTAATTTATTTGTTTTTAATTATTCCTTCATGTTTATTTGCCTTCTATAGTTATCTGCTTATTGGAAATACCATAAAATAAAGGAAAGATAAAAGAGACGAGCGTTATCAACAATGCATTCGAGAAAATGAGGACGAGAGATTGAGCTCTGGATTTTTCAAGTTATGGTTAAAAAAGTACGTTAATGTTCATACTGTAGTCTAGCTAACCGGCAGAATCCGATCCCACTTGCAGGTTGAGCTACACACAGATTCAGAAACCTACCATCAATTAATGGGTACTTAGACGATTCATTCGTGGTCATACATATATGAACCAAAGCAGATCGATCTCATAAAATAACAATCTTCTTGTCTGAGAAAATTTTAGGTAAAGAGAATGCTCTTCTTATCTGCAACCACAGGAGTGACATTGATTGGCTTGTTGGATGGGTATTAGCTCAGGTGCCTATATATAATTATATCTAGATTTATTCTAGAGCCCAAGTCTGAATTCAATTTTTATTTTACAATTACTTTGCAGTTGCCTTTGATTGCCTAAATTGAAAGCTTAAAGTTGAGTTTAAATTATCTTTTTATATATTAATTGAACTTGTGGCAGAGAACTGGTTGCCTGGGTAGCACTGTGGCTATGATGAAGAAAGAATTAAAATACCTTCCAGTGAGTTTTTATCCCTTTTACTCTCTCTGTCTGTGTTTTGTGTGTGAGTTTCAGTATCATACTTGCAATGATGAATTGAATTTTTAAGCTTTATTGATCCCAATATACACACGTACAAGGGGTGCATCTTTATGCAGGTCATAGGTTGGTCAATGTGGTTCAGTGACTATGTCTTTCTGGAGAGAAGATGGGATAAAGATGAAGCAACATTGAATGTATCTCATTTTGCATTGTCCTGAATTAGATGATTAATTAGGAGTCGACACATTTTTCTTGTGATGTTTCATTGATATACCGACTGACAATATTTTTACGAGCAGTCAAGCTTTGAGCGGCTGAGGGACTTTCCCATGCCCTTATGGTTGGCTATTTTTGTGGAAGGAACTCGCTTTACAGAGTCGAAGCTTCTCTCAGCTCAAGCGTTTGCGGCATCCAAAGGGTTGCCTGTTCCTAGAAATGTTTTGGTCCCTCGTACTAAGGTGAATTTATTAACCTCTGCCTAGTTTGCACGCTCTATGCATCCTTTTTCCAGCATCTTTAAATCATCATTTCATCTATATGCATCTCCATGCCAGGTCTCTAGCACGTCAAATATATATAGGACCAATGCTTTTCTCCTTCATTGCTTGAAATCTCGATAATCAGGCATTTGACATTTATAAAATTAATATTGTATGAATAGGATATTATTCTTCATTTCTTTGGATCCACCGTTTTCGTAGCTGTCGATTCTCAAACCTTGTGGGCAACTCGGGACATTCTTATTAGAGCTCTACTAAATTTTTTCCTCCTAACACGAACATTTGGATTTGAAAAGTCATCTAGTCTTAAGAAATTAGAAATACTCTATATACGTCTCAAAGAACTATAAATCTTACAATCAAACAATTGAACCTCCACACGATCTAAACTCACTTAATGTTGCTCAGTGTCCTTTTTTTTTTTGGGTGCAGGGTTTTGTGTCGGCGGTGACAGGAACGCGCACGTTCGTTGAGGCTATATATGATTTCACGATCGCGATTCCAAAAGGCCAGCCTTCTCCCACACTGACGAGAATGTTTCAAGGCATTTCTAGCTCGGTAGGCATACGTACCGAGAATGTCGGCAAATCCTCCGTTTAAATTTGGACCAACATCCTTGCATGTGTTGCGACTTGAATGATGAAATGTTGACGCGCCTCTCTCTCTCTTTACATATATATATATATATATGTCTGTGTGTATGTGTAGGTGAAGGTAGAATTGAGACGACACTCAATGGAGGAGCTGCCGGAAACAGCTGATGGCATTGCACAATGGTGTAAAGACAAATTTGTGAGCAAGGCATAATGCACATGATTGGAGTGTGAGTTTGATGATTGCTGGCTTCGTGTCTGGGCTTCAAAGATGGATTGAGGTCATTTTTGAGTGCTTTGTTGGGTAAAATATTTCAGGATGCTGCGCTGGAGAGATATCTTACAACGGGTATTTTCAGCGAACACGAAGTGCACGACATCGGCCGGCCGAAGATATCTGCTGTGGTAACATTTCATACTTAATGATAAGTTGAGAGATATGTAGATGCGTTATTACGAGTGAGTGAGATGATATGAGATGAGGTTGGAATGTGAATGTGTGTGGAACAGGTGGTGATGTGTTGGTGTTGCGTTCTGGGGTTGGTAATGGCGATGGTGGGCGTCTGCTGGTGGCGCCACCTGCCCTCACGGGAAGGCATACTATGTGCGGCACTGTTGCTGATCCTCGTCACCATCCTCATGGAGATTCTCATTTCATCCTCATCCCCACCCGATCATCCCTCACCCCCGACACATCCTCTGAGGGAGACCCTTCTTCCCAGATGATTCATAATCCAACTGCTGCACTTAATTTGCACTGTCTTTGGATAAATCATTGGCACCCCCCCCCAAAATTAATAATAATATTTATAGACTAATGTGGCTCACGAAAATTACTCGAGTCGTACATTTGTTCATCTCAACGACGCACCTGGAACTCTTGATGACTGAATTTCTAGAGAAAAGAACTGAACATGCAAGTTATTGTCCGAAGATGAAAAGGAGTGATTTTTATTCTTATTTTTACCTATATTTAATGCTATGCAAAAAGTGCATCTAAAGGTGTACAAGAAATTTTAATTTGCATTTTCCACTAGGGATATTTAATTTATAAAAAAAATCCAACACTAAATATCAAATAAATTAACATTCAGAATAGAGCCGGGAATGCGAGCCAGCCCGCGGGTTGCGGGCTAGCTTGCACGAGTTGGCTAGCTGGGCAGGCCAGCCAGCTAGTTGGCTGGTTGGAAAACCCCAACCTGCCAACCTTTTTTAAAAAAATAAAAATAAATTTCTTTTTCCTTTTTTCACCTATTTTTTATACGATTACATATTTATACTATTCTCTCTCAAATCCTATGAATAAGTGTTCAATAATTTTCTAAAAATAGAATTTAATATTACTTTTTTCTTTGTAAAAAATATTGTAATGAAGAAAAGCAAAGAAAATATATATTTAAAAAAATAAAAAAAAAACAGGTTAGGTTAAGCGGGTTGGCCCGCCAACACACGGACTCAACCCGCGAATTAAGGGTGGCGGGTTGGAATCAGCCACCAAAGAGCCCACCGGTTCTAATTTAGAGTAGTGACTATATAAAATATTCAAATATGATTTTATATTCAGTGGAAATTGTGTCACAAGAATTTTTTTTTCTAGAGTCATAAGAAAAATTCTTATTCATAATAAAATTATTCATAGTACCATCAACCTATTTGAAACGGAAATCACTAGTCAGTAATAACCAAAAATTCTCATCATTCGGCTGCATAACAAAAACATTAGAAAAAAATGGCATACCCCTCTAATTAAAAAAAAAAACTAATATGTGAGAAATTGTTAAGCATCAAGTGGATCCCACATACAAAGGTTTAGAACGGGCTAAACGGGCAGAGGTTAGCCATTGGGCCAGCCCGTTGTTCTGCTCTAGAGAATATTCTTCATTTTCTTTAACTCCTCCAACCAAATACACCCTTATGTAAAAAGATAAGAAGTAATGATAAATAAAACTGAAAAACATTTACCAAGAGGAAGTAAATATATACTATCGGAGTGCCACGCCATAAGTAATTTCTTTAGTGGAAATATTCCCATTGTCTATTTTTGTGGGTTTCATTAATATCCATTATAATAGATTATGGAGAGGGAAATAATCAAAGAGAAATACTTACATATTTTTAAAATGTTACATCATCCTCTAATAAGAATGTTTCAATTATCTTTTTTGCAGGAATGGGCACACAAAAAAGGATATTTTCATTAAAGAGAACACAGATGACATAGGCATGTAAGTATTTCTTATAATAAAAAAATTATAACTTATGAAATCCACAAAAATAATATTTAAAATATTTTCATTGAAAGGAGGTATATGTAATATGACACTCCATGCCAGATACATATATAAAAAATAAATAAGAAGAGATTTTGATGGAGAAATACTTATATGATATGAAGGCCACATCACCTATACTCAATCTAATAAAAACATTCAATCATATTTTCTTGGGAGTCCCAACAAATATTTATTATAATAAATTATAAAAAATAATAAAAATTTATGAGATATAATGCAGACATAATTATTTCTCGATTTTGTTGCCTCCATTAGATGAGTATTGCGGGTAGGGCTAACCCATAGCATGTTCGGGGGTTGATTCCTTTTTTGACAGGTTGTTGACCGACCCATATTTCTAGCACTAATTGTGGGGATTTATGTCTCTGGGCTCACGTAAGAATAGATGCCCTTTTCTCATAAACAACTTATTTATAAAAAATCAACAATAATAGATTATTTTGATCAAATCAAAATAATTACATTTACATATTTATTTTATAAATATGTTTTTACTGCTTTTGTAAACTGGATTCAATATCTCATTTCAAAACTTATCGGGTCCATATCGAAATGAATCCATATGCCCGGCCCATATTCAAACAAAGAAGCTCCGGGATTCACCGGAAGGCGGAAGCTTAGCTTGCTTGAAGCAAGCTTCGGCTTTCCCCGTTTCTCGTACGCGACTGCCCGCCGCTTCAGTGGGGCTTCGTCATTTCCTTGCTTCAAATTCAACTCTTGCTGTATCTTTGAAGCGAGCCCAGAATGCATATAAATGATGATGTCCGCTTCATTTCGTCTTCCATTAAAATCCCCCGTCCTCCCAAAACCCCAACCCTTTGTTTCGAAAGCCTCCGTTCTCAAATCCTTCACACTGGGAACTCAATAGCCAGGCTCGTGGATTCTATCAGAAGTCGTTCAAAACTTGATAAATTTAACTCAAGAAGTACTCCATTATTGTCTCGGAAGGCGAAGTGGACCAGTCCAGCCCCGAATGTTTCGGAGGAAAGAATTACATCGTCTTTTTTTTGTTCAGCATCGTTATCCTTGAGTGGGTCTAGGACTGGTTACAAGGAAGCATTGAAAGGAACGTCACCTATTCTCTGTTCAGCTTCTTTGTCATTGGCGGAGTCCAGCCAATCAGGGCCAGAGGGGAAGGATACTCCACTGAAGGGGCACGCTTCAAGTCGACAGAACGAAGAGAGGGTGCTGATCAGTGAAGTACTTGTTAGAAACAAGGATGGAGAGGAGCTTGAGAGAAAGGACCTTGAGATGGAGGCACTCCAGGCACTCAAAGCTTGCCGACCCAACTCTGCTCTCACTGTGCGCGAGGTCCAAGAGGATGTGCATCGCATCATTAATAGTGGATATTTCTGCTCATGCATGCCAGTTGCAGTTGATACGCGTGATGGCATCAGATTGGTATTTCAGGTTGGAAAGAGGTCTACAGTTCTTGTTTCATACTTAATTCCGTTTCTTTAGAGTTTCACTAAAAATGTCATATATTGCTACGATCTTCAGTTGCAAGCGATTGCATACTTGACTCTGTAACCAAAGTCGGATTCTTTATCCTTACTGAGCACGTTCATGGGGGTGTTTGGATGAGCCTTTTTTAACTTATAAACTACGTCTCAGTTTGTGGAAAAGTACCTTTTTAATTGATTGTAGTTGGTTGACCAATTATTTTACAAGAGAGTAAAGTCTTGTTCCTTTTCTACTTCATTACCGACATTCCCAAAAAAAAATTAAATTTATCATGTTCAAGAAGAGTAGTGAGTATAATGAGCTGGAGATCATGAGTGCTTTACATTTTTGCAGGAGTCAAATAAGTTAATTCATGTCCTTAACGTTCTTGGCAATTTTAAGGGACGTATAGTTCGAATGTTAAAAGATGGTTTCGAAAATGCCTAAAAGTTTCCCATAGATGTAGAACCCCTGCATCATTTATCAACTAATTGATCAAATTACTTCTTCAGAATGCTCAATAGATTATTTTATTATATTCGATGACGTTGAAATTGGTCTAAGAAATCCATGAATTTCCTTTACATCTTATAGTGTTGTTTCTTGTGGCATAAGGTAGAAGCAAATCAAGAGTTCCAAGGTTTGGTATGTGAAGGAGCTAATGTTCTTCCAGCAAAGTTTCTGGAGGATTCATTTCGGGATGGATATGGTAACTCTTTCTTCTTCACCCTTGCCTATACAGTTCTAATAATATATATATTCAAATTATATGATCGTTTGTTCATCAGTCTTCCATAACATTTGTATGTTAATTTGTACAGGGAAAGTTATCAATCTAAGGCGACTGGATGAAGCAATATCATCCATCAATGGCTGGTATATGGAGCGTGGTCTTTTTGCTATGGTAATTTGCCCCTTTGACTATATCTCTGTTTATCCTCCAAACTCTGGTGGTATAAAGCCTTTTCCTTTTTAAGTGCTTTAACTCCATAGAATTTCAAGGGCTTTAATTCGGCTTAGGTTGTGGTCCAACTTGGATAAAGATTGTTGCCACCCCCCCAACCTCTTTTTTAATTTCCAACTCTTTCATCATCATTGTAGGTTTCAGCTGTCGAGACTCTCTCGGGGGGTATTCTGAGATTGCAAGTTTCAGAAGCTGAGGTCAATAATATCTCCATACGGTTTCTTGATAGGAAGACGTAAGGATCATCTTTTCAATTTCACCTGTACGCATGTGCAGTCATAAATCTACATAACATACAAATAACGTTTCATCTGATTTTTATTCAGTCACTATTATTGACTTAGTTTGCTATTGTTAGAGGTGAGCCTACTTTAGGGAAGACAAAGCCAGAAACAATACTCAGGCAAATTACGACCAAGAAGGGACAGGTACTTCATGGAATTACTTTGAAGATAATAATTCATTTTAAGTTGAGTTAGTTGTTGGTTACTTTGTTAAGAACCTTAGTTGTTTTGATGACTTGGCAAATTAAGCTAAATAGAGAGAAACTTGGTACAATACATAATTTTGTTGTAGGTCTACAGTATGATTCAGGGAAAAAGAGATGTAGAGACTGTGTTAACTATGGGAATCATGGAAGATGTTAGCATTATTCCTCAGCCAGCAGGTAATGAATAGTAATAAAAAATTGGTTAAATAAATTCAATAGCTGTTAGAAAAGTATATTGTCAGTATAACTGTTCCTTGAAACTATTGTATTTGTTTCTGCAATATTCTAGATACAGGGAAGGTTGATTTGGTGATGAATGTGGTTGAGCGTCCCAGTGGAGGATTTTCGGCTGGTGGTGGAATATCAAGTGGGTGAGTATACTAATTTCAAGCATGCATTAATGGGGCTTATATACACTAAATTACTAATTTCCTTTGCTGCATGGTCTAACTTTGTTATTTATGATCACAGGATTACTAGTGGTCCTTTGTCTGGACTAATTGGAAGGTGAGCTCTTAGGCTTCATTACAAGATGCCACGGTTAAGTTATTAATAGACGATTTATCCTGCAGCATCCTATTTTTCTTTCTATGTTATTATTAATATAATATAATGTTGCTTCCCTGCAATTGAAGCCATTTTAAGGCTGATTTGTCTCGCTCCTTTTACTCTATGTGCTGCTTAATGGCGTTGATAAATGTGTGTACAAGCCAACTGGAATTCTGAGTAGGATAGGGAGTGTGATGCATGATGTAGCGTTTTGGTGTTAGAAGAGGGTAAGTGTTCAGTGAGTGTGTGTGGAGAGTCTCCGGTCTCTCAAATACCAAAGTAGTGTGCTCTCTATGTGTGTGCTGTTCTCAGAATTGTAGCTTATCTTGCCTAGACTTGTACTCTGGCTTTTGAGCTTGGGTTCCATCAACATGTGTAAGTTGTCATTATTATCAACAGAATAAAAGTGTTTCTTATTGATATGGATGTTTATCATGTTTGCTAAATTGTTTCCACCACAAGAGATTTATAATAATTGATACAGCTGGTATAATCAATCATCTATGATTATTGCAGCTTTGCCTATTCTCATAGGAATGTTTTTGGACGAAACCAGAAACTCAATGTTTCTTTGGAGAGGGGTCAGATTGACTCAATATTTCGAATAAACTACACAGATCCTTGGATTCAAGGAGATGATAAACGAACATCTAGAACAATAATGATACAGGTAATCCGAAGCTTTATTTTGTCCCTGTTCAACTTCTGTACTCTTGATCCTATCAAGCTAATGATTGTGTCTTCTGGCATGTCATTTACTTACTAGAATTCAAGAACCCCTGGAACGGTTGTTCATGGCAATCAGCCTGATAATAGTAGCTTGACCATTGGTCGAGTCACAGCTGGTATAGAGTTCAGTCGACCAGTCAGGCCAAAGTGGAGTGGAACTGCAGGGCTTATTTTTCAGGTTTTTGTGTGTTTTTTCATTGACCAGTCAGGCCAAAATGTAACATTCAAAATTTATGTGGCTAGGCTGGTTTTTGCGTGTTTTCCCTATTTTTTAATAATTTCTAAATAAGCAATAAGCTAAGTTGTATTCTCTTTTTGTAATAATCACTTTACTCCAGCATGCCGGGGTTCGTGATGACAAAGGGACTCCTATTATCAAGGATGGTTACAGTAGTCCTCTCACTGCAGGGTTTGCATTCTGAAAATAAATGTTACATTTGTTTTGGTTTCTTGCTTCTAATATTTTGGCCAATGTCTCCTTGCAGTGGAAATACCCATGATGACATGTTGCTTGCTAAATTTGAGACCGTTTACACTGGTTCTGGTGATCATGGGTCTTCTATGGTCTGTGATATGCTCTTCTGTCCTTTAAATACAGATTTCTCTTCTATGATTCTCAATGTTATTTGCTTGGTTTTGTAGTTTGTCTTCAACATGGAACAGGGACTTCCTCTTCTGCCTGAGTGGTTGTCCTTCAATAGGACGAATGTACGTGCCAGGACGGGCGTTGAGATAGGCCTTGCTCACTTTCTTTTAAGGTATGTTATACATGTGCTTTTTTCATGAGCAAGAATGATGTGTCTTTGCTGTAAAATAAGAGCAGCAACAACAAAGCCTTGTCCTATTAGGTGAGGTGGCTATATGAATTATATGACGCCATAAAACAAGAACAAATTTTCTATTTTATTTTGTTGATTTTATTGGTTTTCATTGGCAGCCTTTCTGGTGGTCATGTGGTGGGAAATTTCTCTCCCTATGAAGCATTTCCTATTGGTGGTACAAATAGTGTGAGAGGCTACGAAGAAGGTGCGGTGGGCTCTGGTCGATCATACATTGTTGGATCTGGAGAAATTTCTTTCCCGATGGTATTTGAGTCTGTTGAACGTTTTTTGTAGATGCCCATGGATACATCCATTGGCAAGAAATAAGTTTGGAGAGAAGTTGGCTCACTAATCCTGGACTGTTTCTGATTGCAGTTGAGGCCAGTAGAAGGAGTTTTATTTTCTGACTATGGAACAGATATTGGATCAGGCTCAACTGTTCCCGGTAGGCTTGTTTTGTTTGTTTGTTTTTTTAGATGCTAATATTCATAAAATTTATGATACAAATCATATCTAACTTGCCTTAATTGAACAATTTTAACTATTAAAAGCCTGGTGATGCCTTTCTATGGAGATATGTTTGTGAATCACATTTTGGTTTTTGATAAGGTGACCCTGCTGGAGCAAGGCTGAAACCTGGGAGCGGATACGGATATGGGTTTGGGATCCGTGTGGATTCTCCATTGGGTCCTTTGCGTCTTGAGTATGCCTTTAATGATAGGCGTGAAAAGAGATTCCATTTTGGAGTGGGTCATAGAAATTAAGCGTTTGATCTGTCCCCCAGAACTAAACTTGAACGTTCCCCATGGCCTGCCTGCCTGACTGACTGTTTCGCTGCTGGGAGCCTGGCGAAAAGCAAGCTGTCATCTTTGTGAAATAGTGTATGACATTTTTTGTGATATATTAGCCGCCGTGACGGCTTCTTTTAATTGTTAAACTGCAAAATTCTGGCATGAAATGGTTTGCATCCATTTCGATTCCGAGGAGGGAGGTTGGTTCCAGTGTTGGGGACACAAGGGCCTTGGCGAGCATGCCAAGGCAGGGGCATGTCGCTTGCAGTTTGGAATAAGGAGACTCTTTGACCTCTTGCGCGTTGTGTTAGGCACTCTCCCTCGTCCGCTGTTGGGAGCATAGTATCGTATGATTCAATATTCTTGTAATCCATATTTTCAACATTGATTGGTCGCACCGTATGATCACACTCAGAGTTGGCCGGTAAGTGAACATTTTCGTGCCATTGGTGGTTTTGTTGAACTGCTCAGTCATTTGTCAAAGGCCTCGCGTGTCAAGTCCTAACTTGCATGTATTTTCTCACCCACGTATTCATTTATTCATTTGATCAAACCCTCAAATCCATTAAAGGGAAACGTGCTTCAAAAATAAGAAATAGACAGCACAATACCCACAAAGTTAAAGTAGTTCGTAAGATTGAAGTCCCGTCAGCAAGTCACGACATGAAATAGAAATTATTGCACAAGCATCATTTTGTTTCCCCCCTTTTGGGATACATAGGATCAGAGATGTAAAAGAGTCCGTCATTGGTCAGTTCCTGGACAAAAAGTTTGACTAATTAACCCTAACATCAGAACGTAGAAGAAAAGCCTAGCCACTAGGAGTAGCAGGGATGGCACTGATGGGCAAAGGAGGAAGAGAAACAGAAGGGTATGAATCATGTACACCCCTTGATACTCATCAAGACATATCAATATGGGTCATTTTCTCTATGTTAAAATCCAAAAGTAAATAAGCACATTTGGTAAAATGGGCTGTGTATTAAAAAGATGGAGCGTGGTGTAAGGAATAGGGTGAAGTGTAAAGGAGCGTGATCCGGAGTCTAACGGATTGTCTCCTTCCGGTCGAGACGTGCGAGCGGAAGAGACAGAGACACTGTGTCTCTCTCTGTGCTGTTTGAGGAGCCAAGCTGACCCACAGCGTGCATGCCTAAGCGTTTGCTGCTTCGCTTCCCAACTCTCTCTCTTCCCTCATTTGGAAAGCACGATAGAAACCACATCGTTGAGATGAAATTTCTTTCGCATATTTATTTCGATTTGTATAGAATCACTCTCCCAACGGATTCCTAAATTTCTCATCCATCCCCATTTTTTTTCTTCCTCCATCCCGGACTCCTTCCCTTCCCTTCTTTTTTTGACGTTGACTAAAAAAGACATTCTTTTATTAATCAATAAGGAATGGATATACTGTACGTGTATAAGCTGTTCATCATTCAAGTCCCAAGATAAGGTCATGAATCATCCATCATCTTTCATCCACTTCCCCGCATAGACTGCTTTATCTATCTATCCCACGCCCTCGCTCCAGCTATTCCCGATTTGATTTGCTTTATCATTTTTTTCTCACCCTTGTGATTTGTTTTCGCAAAGTGATTTCTTGTCGCTGCCTTTTTAGCTTCAATAACATTGATTTGATCTTTCACGTATCTCGCTTTTTACTATTTAATGATTCCCTTGTTAGCTCCCCTTCCGCCAAACCCTTGAAGCTGCCTCCCCTCTCGCTACCTTTTTTTTTATCATGACCCAACCCTTCTTCTCCAATGCTTTCAACTTTCCTTCTTCTAATCGTGACTTGTTGTCTTCTCTCACTTCACCCTCTCCTCCTCCTCCAACACAACCTCTACCTCTCCTTCACCTAAGCCCTCCAAGAGGCTACAAGGACACCCAAGGAGACATGGTGTGTAGTTCTCTCAACTTGCAATTACACCTGGGCCCTCCAACCACAAGTACTTCGTCGCCTCACTTATTACCTGATTCCAACCTGTACTCCTCAGAGGCAGCTTCAGACAAAGATGACGTCGCAACTGTATCTTCCGGTTATCTCTCTAATAGGGTCACTCCAGGCGGTCAGTATTGGATCCCTACCCCAGCCCAGATTCTGATTGGTCCCACTCAGTTCTCCTGCCCTCTTTGTTTCAAGACCTTCAACAGATACAACAACATGCAGGTTTTCCCTCTTCCTTATACCACTCAACATTTATTCACCATTCTCTCAATTGAATGCGATCGAGGCCGTGTCTTTCCCTTTCCCTCTTCTACACTCTCTACTTTAATTACTCCCATCTCACTTTTCGTAAACATTTAATTTGCTGTAAAGGATAACAGCCTAATCACTGAAGGTGTTGGATTTGTTAAAGTGTGCGTCTGTTTTAGGGTTTTCCATTACTTCCTCTACCACTTAAGATCGCACCCGGCCCCTCTATTATACATATTAATTTTAGGCCTGTTTCACGTATGTATAAACTTATGTAGGTGTTTTCTATTTCCTCGATCTGAACTATTCTACGTACCGACATGCACCTTGTTAAAACCTGGTCGTACGTGTTTGCGCGTATTTTACTTGAACATGAGGAATCTAAAGATGGAAGATCTCTCACTAGGCTTTTATAGAATGAGATTAAGTTTAAACCCAAGAACAATGTGAAGACTGATGAGGAGGTCGAAAATGAGAGCAAACGTGTTGGGAGGGACGCGATTCACACATCCTGCTAGACTAGCTGGGTAGCCAGCCTTGTGACTCCATAACTTGGCCGACAAATAAAAAACAATTTAAAAATAAATGGTGACACGGCCACGTCACGTAGACCTAGTTGTAGGGAATTATGCTAGCAATTGCATGTGACTTCACTTAATTATCAGTGACAGATCCACAGTTCAATGGAAGTGCTTTTTTGGTTAAGATTGATGAGCAGTGTTATACGTTGATGCACACAGATGCATATGTGGGGTCATGGATCCGAATACAGAAGAGGAGCAGAGTCTCTAAGGGGAACACAACCAACAGCGATGCTGAGGCTTCCATGCTATTGCTGTGCGGAAGGGTGCAAGAACAATATCGAGCATCCGAGAGCCAAGCCTCTAAAGGACTTCAGAACCCTTCAGACCCATTACAAGAGAAAGCACGGCATCAAGCCTTTCAAGTGTAGAAAATGTTGCAAGGCATTCGCTGTGAGAGGTGATTGGAGAACTCACGAGAAGAACTGTGGCAAGCTCTGGTATTGCTCCTGCGGCTCTGACTTCAAGCACAAAAGATCTCTTAAAGATCATGTCAAGGCTTTCGGAAATTCTCACACGCCTTGTGCTCTTGATGATTGTCTCCATCAACATCAAGTGCCAAATGATTCCTTTCATTCTCATCACAGCAGCTAATTCCATTCTGGGTTAATTTCCGCCACTTTTGTATAATTACTCTTGAGGTTTCTCATTTTAACCTGAACTCATTTTTGCTTCCGACTTTTGGACTCATATATATGACTCGCTAGTATATTAATGGAGCAAATTTTTTTCCATTTTATTCGTTCCTTTGGCTTTTGGTTTCCTTTTCCCCACCTCTCTCTTACTCGATGATAATCTAGAAATAAATTCTTGACTGTATATACTTTACTTCCACTCGGAAAGGTTTATATATTATACATTAAACGTTGCTCTCGCTAATCTGCACCATAATCACACGATGTAAGGCTTAATTGTAAAACATTATGACTTAAAGGCAGTTCTTCTTTCTGGGTGTACGAGACTTGGGTAATTCCTGTCGATTCAATGCAAAGTAGTATGGTCAAAGGTGTCGCCGAAGCGACTTGAAGGGCTCAGCGTGGGGGCAATGCCCACAGAGAGAGAAGGAATTAAAGGCGACAGCGCAAGAATAAAATAATGAGATGAAAGTGCAAAAGCAAGTTGTGGCTAAATCTCTTGAACGTGTAATGGCATCAGCTTGAGGGGTCAATGATGCTTGCTTCCATTTTCTTTCTGTTATGTCCAGTGTGATGGACGCATCACGTACATATACAATACGTTCCCGACTAGCCGTAATGATTCTATTGAAATGATTAGCATTTCAAGAGAAAAGGGCTTCCAGTTTACTTGAAAGTGATTTAATAAGAAATGGAAATGTAATCATAGTACAGGAAGCATGTTTAATGTCTTGACGCTTCACAAAAGGAAAGGGTTGGCAGGGACGCATTGGATCTGAAAGGCAGCAGCGCAGGATCAGGCTAGGGCTCACTGAATTGTTATTTCAAAGTACAACGTATTTGGATTATTCTGAGTATAACTCTAGTGTGCATCCACTGTGTGCAAGTCCAAGTGTACTGCATTGTTGTTATTTTCAGACTGTAATAGAAACATGAATTTTTTTCCCACAGCAAAATTTATAGTAAATCTTTACGCGTAACCTTACTTTCCAGAAGAGTAGTAGGCAGCTGACTAGTCCAAGTCATTTGTTGCCCAGGTTTTGTTGTGCGGTTTCTTGTTCGAGCTTTTGGGTGAAGTTTGTTGGGTTGGGGCACGGCCTTGAGACGTATTGGAGGTAAAAAGTCATTCATGGAGTGATCTAATCAAGAGAATGGATCCTTTACTTATTTGTGTTTGGTGAATTACAGTGTAACGTCAATCTGTCACACCAGCTATGCTAATGAACACCTAACTGTGACCGTATCCCCTCTATGAACCATCAAAGCTGCCTGCCTCTATTCCATTTTCGAGTTCAATTGATTAATGTCTAACCAGGTCCAAATTCTATGTTTTTGAAATTCCAATCCTTTTTTGTATGCACATACATACATGCGACTCTATGTAAGTTTGAAAAGACTTCATTTTAAAAAAAGAATTTTGTGGGCAAAAAAGAAAAGGCTTTTTATTTTTAACGACTAGCAGTAGCAGAGAATTTATAATCCAGAATATAGATATGTTTTCAGACGTGTAGGCTATCTCTTTCGTGAAGAAGTATAGCTAGGAAGCCGTTTGTTGGAAGCGGCTACTCATATGGTTGTGGCTAATGGAGAAAGCTCCACTTGAGAAATACCTCTTTGTAAACAAGTTTCGTTGGGGGACAATCCCATATAAATACTCTTTAAATCTCAAAGTCCAAATCTATGATTCCAATATTTTTTTTTGCCAACTATGATTCCAACATTACAAATGCCAATTCAATCAAAATGTATTACTTTGGGATTTGAGAATGTTATTAATGCTACGTTTGGTACGCGGAATTCATTTTGATGGAATTGGAAGTGAAACTGGAAGTGGAATTGGAAGTGGAAGTAAGATTAAAAGTATGTTGAGTAGGTTAGAAGAAGTGGGGTATTATTTTAATTTAATTTTTATATTTATAGTGTGAAAAGACTCATATACCCTCTACCCAAAAAAAACCCCCCCCCCCCCCCGAGATCGTGTTGTCCAACCAAAGATCGCGTCTTGGCTTCCCTCGCGTCTGCCTTCCGTCTGCATTTCGTCTGCGTCTTTGCCTTCTGTCTGCGTCGATTTCTCCCATACAGGAAATCCAAGAGCTGAACAGGTACAGGAAAAGGAGGAGGGAGGCGAGATTTCTCCAGTACCCCGAAATTGCTCGGGCCGGTGCAGGTCGTCGTTGTCATCGCCGTTGGGTATAAAGAGAAGGGAGGCGGGAGTTCGTCGCCGTTGTCTTCTTCCATGTCCAGGGCATAATAGTCAGCAATAAAACCAGAGGGAGTGCGATGAAGGGGATGGGAGTGAGGTTCGGACGAAGGGGGAGGTCGTTGGAGGATGAGACGTCTCCATCGCCAAGGCTGAGATGACGAAGGGGATAAAAGTTGCAGAGAAGCGGCAGAGGCAAAGGCTGAGAGGCAGGCCTTGGCTTCCAGGCGGATGGATTCCAAGCTTCCAGGCTGAGACGTCTTCCATGCCGTCGCCGTTGCTGCCGCGCCCGCGGAATCATGCTCACTGGAGTCACGATGCTGCCGCCGTTGTGCTTGGTACTGAATGGTACAATGGTCAGGTAGCAATTCTAAAAAACATGGAACTCAGTTCCTAGGGGTGGATGATGAACCCACTTCCATCATTTTTTATGGAACTTTTCCATATAGAAATGAGTTCCATGGCACCAAATAGTCCAAAGCATTGATTCCATTTCCACTCCCACTTCTCCCATGTGAGTTCCCATGTACCAAACGTAGCATAAATTATCCCAGTGCCCTCTCACTTCCCCACTCTCTCTTCCTCGTCATATCTCATTATCTCTCTTCGTCTACCCCTTCAGCGCCCCATCCTCAGCTCACTCCACCACCAACATTTTCCTACAGTGATATCCATCGTACAGGGGGAATGTATTTACAATACACCTTTGCATCCAAAGCTAAGTCCTTGTAGGAAAAAAAAAATCCCCAAATTTAAGCATGAATAAAAACCAAAGTTTCCATCTTTCCTCCTCTTCCTGATGAGCGCCCCTGCGGCATCATCCATGACTCCGGTCACTATATCCTCCACGACCACCAAAGCGACGTCAAGCTGCATGACAGGTTGGGCGTGCAAATCGTGAAAGATGCTATCGGCGATGGTTTAGATAGCTTAGAGTGAGAAGATAAAAATGGAAAATGCGTAGATAACAGAGAAGAAGAGTACCGTAATGCTGATATTGTTGGATTTGAGGAATTGAGACAGGAGAATTTGGTGGTGAGTGAGCGGAAGAGGGTGGGGTAGATCAAGAGAGAGAGAGAGAGAGAGAGAGAGAATAAGAGAGAGGAGGAAGAAGACAGCGAGGACTGAGGAAGGGAGAAGGAGTCGTTAGGTAATTTAACGACATTTTCAAACCCCAATTTGATTTTGGCATTCCTAATACTGGCGCTATTGATATGGGATTTTTAGATTTAAAGGTTATTTATATAGGATTTTGGATCATACATCTTTGATCTTTCTGCTAAAAAAGAAAGCTCAAGTTGTTGCCTAGCCTCATAGGCGGAGTCCTAAATCAATGCGGTGTGTTTATCCTATGAGTCCCTGCACCCAACTCGAAGATGCGTGTGTTTATAGTCAAACGTTTTATCCAAAATGGCTTTCCACCTTACGAGTAGGAGCACTTTTATAGAATTTAAATAAATTTTCTTGTGGCATTAATGAAGTTGATTAAAGAAACTGATCTACCAGTCTCCTACCACACCATTTTGAACTGAACCCTTAGCCTTCATATCGTTTGTTTATAAGAAGGACGTGATAATAAGAAAATTCAAGGCATCGCAAAGCGATGGGAATCAAGATTACTATTAACATTGATTTATAGAAATCCATGTTTATTTACTAATTATGAATAATACATGTACGTATGACTCGCTTCATCCTCCACGCAAGACTGTCATTTCTAGTTGATAAGCGGTATAAAATGACTGGGTGTGTCTGTTGGAATGTGAATCACTCGTTACATTGTAGCTTTTTTTACCTATTGCGAGTAATTTTCCATATCGAGTAAATTTACAGAAGGCTCGCCTGTTCATCTATTGCTGAAGATGTTGAGCGGACCGAGGTCAGTTCCATTTCGTTCTGCTTAACTAACGTTCTTGAACCTCATCTTAACAAGTTCCAGAACAAAATTTCATGAAGAATGAAAAAGCCGCCAGGGAAAAACGGGGCGAGGGGAAGAGCAATTTTGGAGGTCTAAAGCTTGTTCGTCCCAGATGCCTTGCTTTTAGAAGAACGGGATCTGCCAGTCCAGTTTTCAAGAAAATGAGGCATGGAGGCAAGAGATCTTATGGATTAACAATTATGCCTTGATCATTCTAATGCTCGTTCACAGTCGAAGAAAGTTGATGGCCAAAAAGACACTTGCATTCTTTTCTTACACAGTTACGTGAAGGGCACCTCTCTCTCTCTCTCTCTCTCTCACACACACACACACATCTCTCCAAACAGTGAACTTTAGCCTTGTCTACATGGCGGAAGCAGAATCGTTTCTAATAAGATGTCAGAGACAGCTTACATCACCATCATTATTATTTTCAAATTCCTTGTACATAGTTCCTCCAGCTTACATCACCATCATTATTATTTTCAAATTCCTTGTACATTGTTCCTCAAGGTAAATGATATTTGTAGATGCATCTGTATATTGATGTATGTTCGATTGATATCCCCATTCCTGCCTTGCGTCACATTGGAATACAGATGTTACCGGCTACAAGTTCAACTCCTCTGGTAAACTGATGCTTAGAAAATATAGGCTGCAAATCCAGTAATATTAATGAAGCATGAACTTACTAGCAAGCTAAGACTGATATGAAAGAAAAGCAAGCAGAATGCTAGGCATGGATTTAGTTCAGGTGTTATAAGATAGATGAGTAAGGTTCATAGAATAAAGATAAATGCTAGTGCTTTAAACATTGCCAGAGTAATCATAAAAGGCAAACGATGGGATTATCTCATCAAATCAAATGCTAATTTATAAAAGCAATGAGATTTATCACCTTGCAGACATGAAGGCCATCCCACAAAAGACAGCCTTAACGGACTGCTTCTGTCCCGCATAATCAAAGGCCAGTGGCAGCATTTCATGCAGTGTTAAAAAAGCCATGACCCCACCAACTGCAGTTATTGCAGAACATGAGTAATCCATACAAATGCAAAAATAATAATAATAATAATAATAATAATTGGGACATTTACAACTTCTATTAGCACAAACCTGATCCAAGCAAACCTTCAAGGATCTCAGGACTTAGGCTGCTAGGGAATAAATAGGCTGCAGTAAAAGAAGAGAGCCCATCATAGTAGATTCAAATTTACTCGTGCACAACTCCAAAATGTATAGTTTTGTAAAACCCGGGAAAAGCATGAAAAAGAGACTTGAATGGTACGATCCCACCGTCACCCCAGATAAAAGGGGTGATCTTGTAGGATTTTTATGACTTCATCAAATAGATGGGTTCGTTGGATTTTCAATGATCGAAAGAAGAAAAGTTCTTTTTTTTTTAATTAAAGAAATACTTTTTTTAATTCAGATTCAATTTAATAAAATACTAAAACATTAAATCTGCAAACTTATATCATAACAACATACTTCAAGAATGACGGAAAGAGAGTAAATGTGCAAGGTTAAAATGGGCATGATATCAAACTAATATGACTCACCTTCTAAGGTTTGTTGATACATGGAAACCAAAAAAGCCAAATGCCAAAATTCTGTTCAATTTTACACCGATTACATGTGATACTCCCCTATTTATAAAATAAAGGTTTGTGTCAAATATCCTAAATTATCCCTAATTCCAATTCCCTAAATACTCGTACCCTCCTAAATCTCCATATAATGCTTGTTCTCATGTATACTAACCATCATTATTGTTGAGATATGATTGAGATATATTAGGAAAGAGTATCCTTCACAATCAGAAATTAGAATTAGGATTATGATTTTATATATTTAATTATAATAATACGCCATTAATGAGAATGCTCCTCCTTGATGTGTATACATCCCTTTCAAGTAATTCAATAGATGGGAATTTTACAGTGCATCATCTTACATAGTATCAGAGCCTAACCTTGCCATTTTTCTCCCGCCATCACCGTCCCTACGAGCACTATTCACCCTGTTCGTATGCGCACTGTTCATCTGTTCGTACGATTCACTGTTTTATCTCTGGCTCCTTCTGTTTGGCGCTATCAATTTTTTGTCTTTGACTGGCTCTAAGTGTAGTTCTAGCGGTTCCGTTTGTTTCTGATTTTTTGTTGTTCTGTTGTTAGGAACGTGTTGCTGTAACATTAATTTGCTTTCTGGGCTTCATCAGTTTCTTCTGTTCAGCGTTCTCTGGCTTCACTTTGGACGTTGGTTGCTTCTGGTTTGTTGATTCTTGGGTTATTTGTGTGTGGTATTTGGTAGTTTAGGGCTGCTTCGCTATTGTTGATTCTTATGACGATCTGATTTCTTCTTCTCATGGCTAAGTCTAAAGCTAGTAGCACTACTGCCTCCACTCCGAGTGCGCTTGCGACAAGAGTTGATTCTTGCCTTGCTACTTCTTTCTCAAAGTGGATTATCGATTCC
>JANTPZ010090706.1:0-24145 GCA_025593235.1 Vachellia pachyceras | reverse complement strand
ATAAACAATTTAAATACAACATTTTAATTAAATAATGAATTAATTGTTTACTTACCTCGAATGCTGACCTCAAACCCTGTCGATCGACTAGCAGATGGGCGCCGAAAACCTTGCTCCCTCTCTATCTCCTCGTCTTCAAACCTCTGAACCTCTTCGACTGAGATGTTGATGTTGCCCAGCTCAAAATCGTCGACGTTAAGCATAACGTCACGCTCCCCCTAACCATCTCCCTCCCCCTGACCATCACCGACGTCGGGGAACATAGGCTCCTTCCCGTGCCTTCTACTCTGATCCTGATCAGCCATCTGAAAAAAAAATTAATTTAAAAAAGTTAAAATAAATTTAATTTAAAAAAAATTAAAAAAAATAAAGGATTTAAAAAATAAAACTATAAAATATTAAATTAAAATTAAAAACAGAAAAAACTTTAAACTAACCTCTGATTTGACGCTTTGAAAAGTCGAAAGTGAGAAGTAAGGGGGGAGGGGTGATATATATAGGCACTGAATTAGCAGCGGTTTAAATAAAACTGCTACTATAACCGTTGCAAAACTAGGGCAAACTCTCGGGAAATGTCGATATTTAGCAGCAGTTTGTCTTAACCGCTACTAATTGACAGACTCTTGGTTTTTGCAGCGGTTTTTTTTGAAAGAACCGCTATAAATTCCGATACAAATCAGTAGCGGTTTATCTAACCGCGACCGTAACCGTGGCTAATTATAACCTTTCACTTCTGCAACGGTTTGTATTTAATGAAACCGCTGCTAAATTTGTTTTAAACCGCTACAAATTGCAAAATTATTTTTCCGTCGCCTATTAGCAACGCTTGGCCTGAAAACCGCTACTAAACCTTTGATTTAGTAGCGGTTTTGGAAACCGCTACTATTTTACCGCTGCTAATTATCATTTTTTTTGTAGTGACACTGGTATCTTTATAATGGATGTAATCATGTTTGATGTAATTCATGAATTAAATGTGGGTACCTCGCCTAGCAAAAATTCGAATCTTACTTCGTCATATTGTAAAGAACTAACTCCTTCTATTACAACCAACCCTATGTTACTTTCTCTCTCTCAACTTTTTTAACTAAAAAACAATGCTATCTTTGGTACAGTGCTCTATCTATAGATTATTTTGTATTTAAGTAAATTATTACTTAAATATGTGTTTCATATTTATGCACTGGTTGTAAATTTTCATATTTAAATAAATTACTTAAAATGTTTATTTATATGTATAATTAGATTATATCGGTTTATAAGTTAAGTAAATTAATTTGAAAAATAATAAATATAAATACTTTAAAATAATTTATTTATCTTCCTTAATGTTTATGAAAAAAGCTAATTGACTCATATACTAAAGATTGTAGCTATATTATTCTATTAGGATGAGAAATGGATGCACTACCAGAAAAATCGGATTTAGCGACGGAATTAGCGACGGAAAAATCAGTTTTAGCGACGGGAAAACCAGATTTAGCGACGGAAAAAATCCGTCGCTAAAACGAGGGTCGCTAAATTTAGTGACGGATTTAGCGACAGATATTCTAATTTAGCGACGGATTTAGCGATGGAAAATTCCGTCGCTAAATTTAACAATTCCGTCGCTAAATGTGTTATATTCTGTCGTTAAATTTGACAATTTCATCGCTAAATGGGTTATATTCTGTCGCTAAATAGAGTTTTCCGTTACTAATTCCGTTGCTAAATTGTGTTTTCCTTCGCTAATTTCGTCGCTAAATAACGTTGTCCATCGCTAATTTAGAATATTTCCTCGCTAATTCCATCGCTAAATTAGAATATTCCTTCCCTAATTAGATTATTATGCCTTACTTTTCCTTGCTAGCATTATATTCCCTTGCTAAATGGGCAATTAAGAGAATCAACCACGCTGAATTTATTGTTGATTTAGATATGAATCAACTACACAATTACAAAAATATTTTATAAACAAATCCTAGAAACATGTATATTTTATTAAGAGAATCCGTCACTAGCATTATATTAACAATGTTTTCATAATTCAAAACAGCTAAGATATCAGTGGAAATATGTATATTCTGCATCAGTCTATCAACAATGCACTTTTCGGAAATATGGAAAAATTGTTGAAGAATCTATATTCCTATTGTAATATATTATACTATCTATGATCTTTAATATAAAAGTTAGTTGACTTATTACTTGATGTACTAATTAAAGCTTATGTGTTCAAGCCCCAATTAATATGATATGATGATGGTTGATTGGAAGTTCATGTCTTTTAACCTAGCAAGGTTTTATAATCCAGGATAGCTTTTCAAGTAGTTTGGCTTTTTTCTATTATAGATAAATATCAAACGATGAATTATTTTCTTTTAACTATGAATGACTAGCTGTTTTGGAGTTAGTTTTAACATTTCTTAAGTTTTAACATTTCTTATCTTGGTTAACTTGTTTTTGTAACAAGAGTTATTTAATTAGTTAAACTTTTTTAATGTCATGGTTCTTTATTAATAATGTTATGTGGGGATCATCAAAAGGATAACTGTTATTACAGGGAAATGATATATGGAAGCAGTGGTGGACTCAGGACCCAGACTCAGGGGGTGCAAACTATTTTTTTAATAGTAAGCTTAATATAAATGGGATTTATTCTTAATATGTTTTGAGAAGAATTTGAGAAAAAATTTAGTGGATTCAAAATTAATAAATGAATGGGTGCAAAATAAATTACATAGTACTAATATATACCTAATTTTCCAGAAGTAGGGGGTGCGGCTGCACCCGCTCGGTATAACAATGTATGGAAGCCCCAGTTTGATTGATTCAAATTATCCAACAAAGGTCTTATTTGTAACAATGTTTGGAAAAGTCAAACGTACGTTCAACAGTACTTTTCTGCAAAATGAGATAATCTCCTCCACATATTTATCTTGACTTGCGTAAAAGTACTTCTCTACCGTGTTCCTAATCGGACTCAGTCTTCCCAAAGTCAACTCATAAACCTGGGAATTTAAATTTATTTAAATTTAAAATTTAAAATTTAAAATTTAATTATATTATATATCTAATGTAAAATCTCTTTAAAATACTGGTGACATGACAACATTCAACTTTGCTTTATCTCTGTGAGTGTGTGTGAGATCCATAAAAACACAACCTCCAACATTGTATTCAAGGAGGTCTTTGATGATCTGATAGTCTGCTGTTAATGACAACTACTTTTGCTGTCTTATGTGATTATTGCAAATATGATTTTTTTTTTGGCCGCCTGTTGTGATTATTGCAGACATGACTTACACATCTTGAAGCAACACATCGCCTTCTTGAGAATTATCTTCTTGATTTTAGACTATCACCATGGTTTGAATAGAGATGGAATATGCTTTTTAATGTAATTTACGGTTTATAAAATAAGTATGTGAGAGGACATGTGTGTGTAATTGTGTATGGATAAGAATATCAATAAATATATAAAATTAAGTGGATGCTTAAATTAACGTCTAAAATATATATTTGATCATTTAAGTTTACGTCAAATTTCATTTTGATCTTTTATATTTAAAAAGTATGCTTTTACTTTTTTTAATCTTAACATTATTAATTTCATTTAGTGGAAAATGATGATTCAACTGATTCTATAGTTAAATGAGAATAAGACATAATTAGTTTTTAAAATATATTATTATATTAAATATTTAAAATTTAACATATTTTATTAGTATTTATGGGTAAAATCACCATTTAAATTTTTCAAGTAAAATTATTCCATTAAAAGAAGCTAACTGCATTAACACAAAATGACTAAAAATGTATCTTTTAAATTTAAAGGATTAAAGCAGGACTTGATATAAAATTAATGGAAAAAATAAAAATCATTTGCTTTAGCCCCAATTAAATTATTTGAGATAGAGAGCTGAACTAATTTACAAATTGGGCAGTCCGGTAATGCTAACCCAGTCCCAACATGCATTATAGATTCTGAGGCAAAACCTAGGTTTTGGAGAATAGCTTTTACAAATTCTAATGCAAAACTTAGGTTTTGAAAAGGTGATTTGTGTTTGGAAAGTTGTTGTGAGAATAGCTTTTACGGATTTTTAGGCAATATTATAATAAATAATATAGTATTGAAAAGACATATTTCAATAAAATATTAACAAATTAAAAAAAAGCCTCCACCTACGTAATTACATGACCCGAGGGAAGTGAGCTTTTTTGTGTGTGTTTTTTATCCTTGTCACCGTTGAAAGAGTGAGGGGAGTGATTTTTTTTTTCTTTTTCATCCCTTTCTGTAACTAATATATGCATGTAGTCAACAAAACCTTTTGACAAGTTATAGATGTACTCAAGCATATAAATAATATTACCAATACGTCAAAATTGGTTAATAATAAATGTATAAATTCAATCATATACCTAAAAAATGTTATAAACAAGTATAACTAACACGTTGGCAATAAATCACGCATGTGTTAACTTTTATATTTGAAAAGTTGTATAAATAGTTATAATTAAAATTCTGAATTACAAATAGGTAGGAAATTAATTTATTTATCAATGTTTAATCAATCATTGAAGTAACGATCAAATATTTATGTTGATGCTCGAGAACGTTGTTCAACAAAATAGCTATAGATAAATATCAAGTATTACTTTATAAATAATGAATTTTATTATAACTAATTAAATTGCACAAAAACGAGCTGTTAACTTGCACAAATTGCACAATATACCACTGATGTTCTTCCACATGATAAACAATGTGATCCCTAATAGAATCACGAAGAGCAACCATGTCAGATGATGAGCCGAATTCTTCATATGTTGCAGACGAAAATTGAACCTAATCGTCGTGACCTACATCGTAAGCACCCTCTAGACGTGCTTCCTGAAAGTCTTGATCAGAAGTAGATGTTCTTCGTATGAAATTATGCGTCCCATTGTAGCACAAACAATTTTTACCTGTGCAGAAAATTTGTACTTCTGCATTTTCTGTATGATTGTAAACTTATTCTTCCAAATCGTGAATGTTCATTCTATTGTGCTCCTTAAGCTGGAATGGAAATAATTGAACATCTCATTTGCATTTGTGAAACTATCTAACCTTCAAAAATTGGAAGGTGGTAACGCTCCATTCTATATGGGCCAAGGTAGCCAGTAGGCGTTGGGTAGCCAGAATCCACCAAATAATATTTACCTGCATAGTGAAGAAAATCATTTTTACCACAAATAGTGTTTAGGTTAAGGCAAAACAAAAGTGACATGTCAATGTACATACCTTCAAGTGCATGGGCAAAATTCATAGATGATTAAACACTCAAGCATCATGGGCAGATCCCTTCCACCCAGCCAATACAAAGGTGAAATACATATCCCAATCACAAACTGCCATTACATTTTATGATGCAAATCTTTTTCTATTGATAAACTTTACTTTTTCTGATGCTTTTACGACACATGGCACATGTGTGCCATCGATCGCACCAATGGCATTTTGGAAAAAACGGTTATATACACTATTTTGTCTTATGTAAGAGTGGATGGTTGAGAAGTTATGGTCTTTCGGTTTGATGTTAGTCATTGCCAGCTGGCAACATGCATCTAAGACGTAATGGAATTACCGGTTAATCGTCTCTCCAAAGCGTTGGAATCTTTCTTCTTGCACCCTACTCCCGTGTGCATGTCTGACAGTAAGCAAGAATAATGCGACCATTTCATTAATGCCAATGTTCGTAGTCGGCATCAATCCATGTTGTTGCAATGCAATGCATAGTTGATGAAAGACATGTGGCTCCATTCTAAACATGTCATAACAACGTACGACATTACCTCCTAAGACTTCTTCCACCCATATAGCTCCTTTATATGCACTTGTATGTCGCGGTTCTTTACACATATATAGACCAGCATATGCACCAACCAATTGTGCAACATGTTGTACTCGACGCGACCGTTCCCTGTGTTGGTTGTAGGCAATGCTATTTTCGCCGTGCATACTTGTTTTTTTCCTGTGGGCATATAAATTACTTTTTAATAATTGTAAGGGCAGATGAACGTGTTCGCACAACCATTTTAAACAACATCATAGCACAACAATGTTAAATGGCATGTTAAAAAACATCATAGCACATCAATGTTAAAAATGTAGGTAAAAATGTAGGTAAATAAGTCATAATAGGACAACATCAATAAACCAAACATAATAAAAGAAGCAATGTCAATTTGAGCTATAATACTCGTGACGTAGGAACACCAATAGGTTGTGTACATCATCTTTCAACACAGCGTACGTCTCACATGCAGGTTGGCTGTAAGTTAGAAGGTGGATGCATCTGCCAAAGAAGTCAGAGTCTGAGACAACCTCGGCAACGATGTAAAGGTGCCCTGTTGCTGCCCCAAATGTTGATGAAAATGCACGTTGTTATGCTTCATAGTTCTGCTCATCAATCCTGTCGTTTCGCTCTGAATCGCTGGCATTAGTATCGGCTATCTTATTCAGCACATGTGCGATTTTTACACCAACGAGCACTTTCCTTTTCATCACCCCTCGCTTCGCCTGTGGACGTAAGAACTCATTTTGAGAACGAGTGCTATCATTAGTGGCCACACTACCTGCATCGCTCGTGTTGCCCCTGTCACTATGCACACTATCTCCTTCACCTGTATTGACATTGACATTGTTTAAGTCATCACTCATGCCAATGGGAGAATCCGATTGTTCATCACTATCTCCCGACCCTTCTTCCAGGCCTTCCTTTGGGTCGACATAAGTCGACATAACAAGGGAAGATGGTGCACAATTGGCTGAGCCGGTGGCCGCAACTGACCCAAACAGAGATGTCAATTCCTCATGAAATTGTAAGCCTCGGAATCTAAATTTTTCATAAAGCGGCACTTCCTGTCCAAAAAAGCACAGCAGTTTAGAGCACATGAAAACAAAAACAAATGAAATAACCACAAATTAAAGTTGATCGCATATTTTTTTGCTACATATTGCAATTTTTTCTCCACCATTTATCATCTGCGCTAACAGTGTTATTCACATTGTCCCACCCAACTCCTGTCTCGCCAGTCAGTCTATGCCACGTCTGCCAGTCCTTTCATAGGCTATCGTATTTATTTTTTAGTTGCCCTCTATCATAAGGGCGCTTTATCTTCGCCTAGAAGACTTTTGTTAGGTGGTCCCAACCAAGTTTCGTGAAACTAGTTGATCTTCTTTTTCCCCTTTTCACTTCTTTGATACATATGTTGATGAAAACGTTTATCATCATTGGATCCCATTATGCTTTAACCTTGTCACTAGTCATAAGGTATGTAACAACAACAAATGTCTTCACATTTTAGGCAATTAGAACATTACTTTATTCATAACGGCATATAATTCTCGCACAAACAATCCAACAACCAAACGCTGTTAGATGGATAAAATAAGAAACGAACTAGGGATCAAATAAACTTGGATCAACAGTTTTGGTACCAAATAAGCATACAAAGAAATCAGCAACGAACTAGGCAACCAATACAAATCAGCACATACATTTCAACACGGAGAGTAAAGAAAACCACAAACCTTCCCTGGCTGTTTAGTTAAATGAATCGATGTGCAGTATTGGAGTGAAAGCAAAAGCCCAGCTGGATTTTCTATCTGCAACAGGGAAGGATCAAAATCATCTGGTCGTACATTCTCACTGGATGTATACAGTTCATAATTATGAGCATTTTCAAATACACACTTAATTATGAGCATAGATCCACACAAACTTTCCTTTCTCATAGCCCAGATGCCTTAGCCTAGATGCCGTAGCTTCCAATTTATATGAGAACTACCAAATACAATGTTATTTGGAACTTACAGTTGTGAGAGTATTTGAAGACCAGACTATGATGGATAAGTGTTATTTTAAATTTGGAACTTCTGTTTCCTTACCTGACCACTTAAAGTAGGGTTAAAATTTATCCTTGAAAAATTATTCACAGGTGTTTACAATATGATATACTGAGTATTATTCTAACAGCCACTATCACTCATAATAGCATTCAAATTGATATGTAGGGAGCTCTTTCCTGAGTTCATTAGGAATCTGAAGAAGTTTGTAGCCACTTGGAGAAATCTCCACCACAACGTACTACTACAAAATATAGTTTTTACTATTGAAATTTGTGTATTTTTTTAAAAAAGGGAGTAAAAATGAAGGCGTTGGCATTTTTGTAATTAGTAGAAGTGAGTACGTGCCCTTTGGTTCCCTATCGCACCCTTTTCATCAGATTCGCTCTTCATTCGTAGTGCACTTTCACTTTCACTTTCTCTCCTGTGCTCTACTCCCACTCCTCCAACCTAGCCGCACGTCGCTCTTCTCTCGTCGCTGCTCATTGGCTGTCGTCCATCGCTGCGCATCGCCTGTCGCCAGTTGCTGCATGTCGTCCGTCGCTGCTCGTCGCCCATCCCCTGTCTCTCGTCTCTGCTCATTGTCGGTCCCCCGTCCCCTTTTGTAGAGAGTTTTCAGTGAGTGGCTTTCTCCTCACATGTCTATCTATTTTCTTCAGCTACAGCTTCTGTTTCCTCAAAACCCAAAATTTTCGTTTGCGTTTTTTAGACTTAAGGGTTTATGGTTTGAGTTTCTGGGTTCCTTTGCTCATGTGTGTGTATGAATTTTGATTTATAGGTTCTTGATTTTTGCTATTTGTCAATTTTTTTATTTTTGTTCTGAATTTTCTATCTGACTTTTGAGGCGTCATTGCCCCTCATAAACTTTGTAGTGCTTATAAGGAAACAATTAGAAATGTTCAATAATGTTTCTATTTCTCTTTTTCATTTTAAGCCAAGATAAGTCTTTTGCATGTCACTTTACTGTTTATGCGGCACAAGGGTCATTCCCTTGTCCTGTTACAAGATTTAGGATTCATTCATAATTTTGTATGTTAAAACTGTAAGACGAAAGTTGTCAAAATTATAATTATTTTAAAGATTAAAATCAAGCCAAAAATTTTCTGGAAAACTTGTTATTGTAGTTTCATGGGATATAATTTCGTGAGAAATTTTTTAGTAGATAATCAATGATAATGAAATCAATAAGCCTTCCATATTTATTTTGATAAGTAATATTATTACCATAACACAATGATTAATCAACTCTGTTATTGCTGTAATAGATGAATGATCATATGAACTTAAGCCCCTCATAAGTAACTTTTCCGTAAAAACTTTTGAGGGAAAAATGACTCTTTGCCTAAAATAAAGGATGATGTATATACCATGCAGTGAATGAGTTGGCTGAAGCCCGTTGCCGTTGGGTCAGGATAACCACCCTGGTTTAATCTTTTCCTTTTCATTTTTGAAATTTTGAAATTCGTTGTTCCTTTAACCAAAACGCAAATTCTAAATACGATATTTTGAAATTTTAAAGGAGTTAATTACGATATGAGTTATAGTATTATGTGTTATATGTTTTTATGAGTTATAGTACTATGTGTTATATGTTTTTACCTTAGTTTACTTTATTAATGCTGATTGCAATTTATTTATATTTGACATTGATTTCTTAATAGAAATATGGCAAATTCTAATGAGTCACACAGTGATGGACACGTAGATGAAAACCCAATGGTGGTGAAAAAGGTTAAGGGATGTACAACTATGGCCTCCTTAACTGCACGTCGTTGCCAACGATGTGAGAAGGTGCATGTAGAATTTGATGCTGGTATGAATCCTATCGGTGATGAGCAAGACCGATTTATCAGCTATTTAGGATATTTGGCACGAAGCAGAGTTGGTATACTGTACCTTGGATGGTGGTCTGTTCCACAAGAAACACGGGATATGATATGGCAAGAAATTTTGGTATGTAACTTTCAACACCACTTCATTTATGCCTTTATTTCAATTTGTTCAAATTTCAATAGACAATGTTGTACTTTGCAGTCAACCTGTGATGTTCCTGACACTAAGGAACTGAAGAAGCACTGGATAGGCCTTATTGGCATTCGGTGGAAAGATTTTAAGAACAAGATGACATGATTTTATGTTTGAGGATCAAAGAAAGATGAAGATCCATGTCAAAAATATCCGTTTCTATACCCCGAAGACTGGAGGCTGTTTGTGTCGTCACGGCAAGACCCACAATTTTAGGTAACATCCTTTAGTTTTCTACATTTTGTTGCTATCACTGACTCATATTTCCCTCTTTTGCCTTAATAGGAATTAAGTGAAGCCAACAAACAAAAGGGTGCTGCAAATATATATCCGCATTATTTGTCTCTTGGCGGATACAAAAAGCTTCAACAAAAGATGATGGAGGAGAAGTAACAAAGATTATAGGAGGCATCAGCCTCAGATCCCGTTGTTGTAGTTGAAGCCCCTGCTCCTCCTTCACATCACAAAAAATGGAAAGCAGTAAGGATGAAAGGTGGCAAGTATATAAATGAAGTAGTTGCTGAGGTGGCTGGAAGAATTGTAAGTGCCAACATATAATAATTACATGTGATTGTTTGTCTTAGGTTTATTGATACCTCACTTATGACGTATTATATGATGCAGGATGACCTTACAGAGCAGAGCAACCAAGGGACTTTCACTCAAATTGGGAGGATGGACATCTTAGCAATAGCGATTGGAAAGCCTGATAACCCATACCAAGTTCAAGGGGAGTCGAGGGGAACAGGTCTAGGAAAATATTTCGGACGACCATTTCAACAGTCTACTGAAGCTCAGATTCAATCTTGAGTAGCTGAGATGCATCAATTGCTCTGAGCTGAGTTTGATGCTCAACTTCACAACTCAATCCAAATCCAGATACAAAACCAGATGATGGACAATCTGCGTCAGGAGATGAGAGTTGAGATGATAGCTGAGTTGGGAGTTGAGATGAGAGCTCAGATGAGAGTTGAGATGCCAGCTGAGATGCGAGATGAGTTCGCAGATCTCCTAAAATAGGGGAAGCTGATTGACAAACTGAAGAATATGGATTCCCCTGTATTTCCTAGTAGTAAAGATAACAATAATCTGCTTGAGACAGTAGCACTGTGTGACCCTTCTCCTAGTTCCCCTGCAGAAGAAGTTAGAGAGCATTGTACTCTCTACCTGGATGAGCCAATACGCGCTGTTGCCCATGCTTATTTCTACAGGCAAGCTACTACGCACCATTGTTTGCCAATTCCATATAGCTTGTCTCGCGTATCGGTGATAGTTATTGAAAATGGTGAGGAATCCTCTGATGTCCCAATCCCTAATAGAGAGGTGCTCCATTTAGACCAATCCAAGGGTTGCTTCATTCTTTGGCTGAAAAATCTCGTTTCTACACCTACAACACCTCATGAGGTAGTAACCACCTTATGATCTTAGTTGATTTTTTCTGCATTATATTTATAATATGTATTCTCTACTTTACTAAGACCCAGAAGAAGCGGCAAAATTTCCATCCTTGTCACGGCTGCAGCAGCTACGAGAAAAATTTACACCCATATTTTGATGAGATTGTTGGCCGCGGTGTAATGTATGAATTCGTTATCGATAAGGATGATGTGAAACAATTCCTATCGCTGCAGGACCTCGATATAGCATGGCTTCAGTTAGTAATCTTGTAAGTTTTTTATATTCCTATCTTTATTTGATGATATCGAATTTTAATCCAAAGCCGTGTGTTACCTATATTAACTATTTCCTTTATTATTTAACTCTTTAATAGGACATTTCATAATATTTGCGTTAACTTTTCTAGAGGTGATATGTATGGAGTTTTATGTCCTGCCAATACAACAAAAATTTTCAATTCTCTAGAGCATAGGGTACATTACGTTGGGAGCATAATAAGAGCAGATGTTAATCCAAAGATATGTTACCTAGTGCCAATAATTGAAAGGTATGGAATTATAGTTACCCCTTTAACACATTTAGTTTAATTGGTAATAATTAACTTGTTTTGCTAACTTTATCTTCATTTATATGTGCTGTTGTAGTCATCATTGGAGTCTTTGTGTTATCTGCCCCATCGTAAATACTATGTATTGGTTTGATCCGTTGTCTGGCAGAAAGGCAGGGTCCGAACAAAAATACATCTTTGATATGTAAGTTTTTCCATTTGTAAATTATTGCATTTAACAATGTTTAAATATGTTTTTTTTCATATGTAACTATTGTCAATTCAATCGCAACTACTCAAGGCATACTGAATTATGGGCGGTAAATGAGAAGATAGAAATAAAACCACACAGTGGTTCTATCCAAAAGTAAGTACTTTGACTTTAAGTTTTTTCATTGAAAATCGTTTTATCCCTTTATACGTTTTAACAATATGTTTTTTATCTTTAGTGCTCTCGATAATCAGTCAATACTGAATGTGGGTATTATATTATCAGTTACATGTATAGTATCATTCAAAGTGGATTGAGTCGCGATTTAGAAGAGGTAATACGTAATCTATCAAATATTGATGAGTTAGTTGTTTAGTTTGATGAATTTGAATTGTTCTAACAATTGTTTTTAAATTTGTAGATTTTTGATAATGACGATGCTTACTTGGCTGGTGACATTGATTTAATCAGAGATTTGTTGGCTAGATGTCTCCTTGACTTGTAAATAATCCTTATTTCTTCAAGGTGAATGTATAGTTTCATGTTGACTTTTATAGGATTAATTTGATTGATGAATAGTGTTTCTTTGCCATAAATGTACAATGATCTTTACTCAGTAAATGAGATAATGAATTTTTTGTTTCGCTTCCATAAGGACTTGACTTACGTAGATATATACGTCTAACTCTTGATTAATTTTGTGTTTCTCTGCCACAATGACATTTGCTTATAACTCTTAATTAATCTTTGCTCAGTATATATGTTTATTATGTTTGGACTTGATCTGGTACAAAATGGAATTGTAGACTGAATCAAATGTAGTAAATGGGCTAAATAAAATTGAAGAAAACATTTTTTTAAAAAATACCTACAACGCCCTATATTAGAAAATAAGGCGTCGTAGGGCCACCCTACGGCGCCCTACTTACAAATATAGGGCGCCGTACATGATATAGGAGGGTAGGCCCGAACTTTCTACTCCTCTCACATAGGCGCCCCCACAGAAAGGGCATCAATTGGGTTAAAAATAGGGCTTAAAAATTACCTTTTGTAGTAGTGACGATATAGCTTAGGAGGAGCACAAAACAGTTTGAACAACCCAGAAAGAGTACATATTTTTTTGAGATCGGTAGAAAGAGCACTGATCACAAAGAAAAACCAAGGAAGAGCATAGATAGGCCTAAAAAGCTGAATAACTTGTCTAACAATGTTGATAAGTTGAAGAACTTGTCCAACAAGTTCGATAAATAATATTTATTTGACGATAATGTTGAGTTTGACTATGTTAATTAAATTTTTCTCTGCTCTAAAACTATGGCAATCAAGTTTGTGCTAGCTCCTAGGTTCAAATGTATCCTATGTAAGAAAACTAAAGGAGGTAAATCATGATGTTATCCAGTTTCAATATAACTTCACATTTTTCTGATTACCACTATATACCATTCAGCCGAACTCAGCCATTTGAACGGGTGATAATTCAAAAATGAGTAATTTCTTCCGAACAAGAACACAAGATCAGAAACAAATCCTTAACTCCCAATTAATTTCTTCCGAACGGGTGATAATTCAAAACATAACGAAACAAACCCTCGGATTCCTAACAGAACAAAACTAAACAAAACCATGCAATTGACTTCAAAATCCAACAGGCAAAACATGCTGTGTAATATTGCTTAATTTCTGTAGCTCAAACAATTGCATTTGCAGTAGTCGCAAGCTAATGCAAGATAATTAACTACAAGGTAGGGGATGAAGAGAAACTCAGCGATCGAGGAAAAGAAATCGAGTGGAGGCAAATATATGAGTGAGAGGGAAGATCTCGTTCGAATAAAAGGGTAGGGCAACTTCGATCTAAGCTTGCTATATCCCTCGGATTCCAAAGAGGAGGCTAAAGTGAAGGAGAGAGAGGAGCAAATACTAGACAAATCAGAGCACGCTACACCAGCGGCATCATCACACACCTGTTATAGAGCTGGATTGCTGGGACAAGAGCGAGAGGTGATGGCTGGACCTGGACGGAACTCAGAGAAATCAGAGCACGGGTTCACAAGTCCTGCAAATTGACCGGATTCTTCATGTGCTTTGACATCAAGATTCTTCACAGGCCCTGCTTTACGGTCGAGATTCTTCAAGGTGAGATGACAAGATGGAGGCACGCGATTGATCTCGCAATGTCAGAAGCATGTGACTACCTTGCAGTGAATGAACGAGACGATGCAGCAGACATGGGACGGAGAGAGAGCGTGAAGCAATAAGTCTAACGGGTAAATTTTCAGATGCCGGACGGAGAGAGAAAGGGCGAAGACACAACGTTGGAAGCTGGATAAGAGAGAAAAAATTTTTTAATGGGAAAGAGAGAATAAAATAATAATTATGGGAGAGAGAAAGGATGATGTGATAGAATAGCTTTTCCAAAACCTAGGTTTAAGACCTATGTTTTGTAACCAAAATAGCTTCTGGAAAAAATTTTTTGTTTGGACAAAACCTAGGCTTTGAAACCAAACTTAGGTTCTATAAGCTGTTTCCAAATAAGCCCCTAGGGCATGTTTAGAAGCTATTTTGAAAATAGCTTTTACAGATTTTGAGGTAAAACCTAGGTTTTGGAGAGTAATCTATGTTTGGGAAGTTATTAGCTTTTACAGATTATGAAGCAAAAAAGGTGGGTAGAAAAGGAGAAAGAGAAAGAATGAAAAGTAAGAAAGAGAAAGAATGAAAAGTAAGAAAGAGAAAGAAAGAAAAAGTAAAAAGGAGTAAAGAGAAAAAAGAAAAAAAAGTAGGAAAGAGTAAAGAGGAAAGATAAAAAAGTATGAAAAAGTAGGAAAGAAAAAACTTAGGTTTTAAATCGAGATTTTGTAATCAAAATAACTTTTCTAACAAAAATTTATACTTTGACAAAATCTATATTTTGAATTACAATCTAGATTTTGAAACAAGACCTGCGTGGAACAAACCCTCCTTCTCGCTGATGAAGGTGAACCAGCGGGAGAAAAAGAGACTCACGACGCCTTCACTCTGTAATCGCCTTGCTTGGTGAGGCAACTTGGTTAATTCCCTAGGTATGTATTATAAAATTTTATCTTCTTCCTTTTCTCTATCTATTTCACCGGTTAGTTCTTTGACTAAGCGTTTTGTGAGAATTTTGAAATTCCGAGCAGTTCTTACTCTTCGATATTGGCAGGGGAATGAAGCGATTTGGGTATTTCGATATTATGTAGAGTTGGGTATATATCCTCATATTAGTTTTCCACTGTAACCTTCTTCATCAACTAACATCCATCACTTTTTCTCCTGAAGAATCTCATTTGCTGTCTAACTCCAGGTTGCTGCTAAGCCATGTATATGATTAAAAAGAGAGAGAAAGAAGATACAGTTCGTTGGTTTGTAGATATATCTTCAACCATAAATTATTGAAATCAAAACTTGCATATATGGAAATTAACGACGTGAAGGAATAGTACTTTAATTTATAAATTAGAACTAAACAATTCTAGATGTAAACTTGTAACCTGGAGAGAATTGAAATAGCTCTATTATTGATTGAAGTTGCAGGATTATGTGATATATATTTATAGACATGCATACCTACAGTACCCATTTTGTTTTTGCTCCTTCATTGGTACTGTTCTCCCATTTAGAGATATAAATATATATATATATATATTCTTAGTACTTCTTTTCTCTATTGACTAAATAGAAATGTAAAGAGGCAAGAAACTATTCTTATGAAGTTTTTTATGACATTTACATATATAATTGTTTTGTTTTGCCAAATTGGAGGTTGTTACTGTTGCATATAGAGATGATTTTTCATAAATTAAAATTGACATTGAATGAGATAAATTTTAAACATTAATTTAAGTACATAAAAATTAGATAAGGTGGCTTATGATAATGATATGTTAAAAAAATCTGATAGGTTATTATGAAATATAGAGAGGTCGTATAATACTTAAATTGATAACATTGCAAGTATGGCAGAGTTCTTAAATGGCCTTTGCAAATTTCATCTTAGAAAAAAGAAGCATAAGGAATGCTTTTTTGCCTTCATTATTCTAGTTTCTAATAATATGTTAGCATTATGTATTTTTATTTGTGTTACATGAATTACTGGCAGAATTTGTATGATTGTGCATACAAGTTTTAACCATGTTAGATCCCTTAAACAATTTGTGTTTAAACTATCTAAGATAGGAAATAGTGGGTATTCTTAGGATATCTTAAAGTTGCAGATATTCTAAGTAAATTTATGGATGTCGTATTTTTTTTGGGGTTCCGGAAAGGGTTACAACTTACAAGTACAACATTTAATTTCAATACTGGATAATGGATGCCATACCGTTTTTTTTTTTTTTGTGAACCAGTTGATAATCCATGCTTTTTTCTTCCTTTGAATTTAGGTATTTAAGTTTGTTACTGATTATAAGGATCTTTATATCAACGAATGCAATGGAGGATCCAGGGGACAGTTCCTTGAATATATTCAACAGCTTATCTATTTGGAAAGCTTATGGAGAATATGGCGTTTTTACTGCTATGGTTATTGGTATACTTATACCTGTCTTGCTTTCGGTATTGTTTTTGGGAAAAAGGAGAGGAAAAGTGAGAGGTGTTCCGGTAGAAGTTAGCGGTGAGCCAGGATATGCAGTATGTAATGCCCAAAAGACACATTTGGTTGAAGTTCCTTGGGAAGGAGCTACAACCATGGCTCATCTATTTGAGCAATCATGTAAGAAATACTCCAAAAGACAATTTCTTGGGACAAGGAAGATGATTGAAAAGAAGTTAGTTCCATCACGTGATGGTAGACAGTTTGAGACACTCCATTTAGGAGATTATGAATGGCAAACTTATGACGAGGTATTTGTTCGTGTGTGCAACTTTGCGTCCGGGCTTATTAAATTTGCCAATAACAAAGATAGTCCTGTTGCCATTTTCTCTGATATCCGGGCTGAGTGGCTCATTGCTCTTCAGGTGGGTTTGCTCTGTCTTCTTTTCATCATGTCATCTCACTTTGATTTTTTTTTTCTGCATTCAAGTTTCTTAATTTTGGTTTATTTCCAGGGTTGCTTCAGGCAGAATATAACAGTTGTTACTATTTATGCTTCTCTTGGGGAGGATGCTCTGATCCACTCACTTAATGAGGTAAGAAATTAGCTATAACTATGTAAGTAGAGAAAACAAATGTATTCATACAGACATCATAAGATCAAAAGTGGTGTTGCAAGTAATCAGTTGAAGCTTTTGCATGTCAACAGACTCAAGTATCCACCCTGATCTGTGACTCCAAGCAGTTGAAGAAGTTGGATGCTATAAGCTCAAAACTAACGTTCATCCAGAGTGTTATTTACTTTGAAGATGATGACTCATTGAATAACGATACTTTTGGAGATTTGAAAAAGTGGACGATTGCATCTTTTGGCCATGTTGAGAAACTTGGAAAAGAAGGTCCTGTTCAACCAATACTACCTTCCAAGGGAAGCACTGCACTTGTCATGTACACAAGTGGCAGTACAGGTCTACCAAAGGTTTGTAACTTCATTTTATTCTCAGAGATCGTCTTTGTGATATTAAATATCTTTGTGCACTCTTGGTGTTCGGTAACCTGAGTTGTTTAGCCACCTTTCTAGGTCTATTTGATGGTAAAATTATGAATTAGTCCTTTTAGGTCTTTATTCCTATCGATTAAGTCTTAATTAGAACCTCCTTTAGTTATTAAATGAAAAAAGGTTTTCTACATATGATTGTTTGTCTAGCAATTAACCAAGTAACATGCAAAGTTATTATTGAGACAATTATCAAATTCTACAAAGGTTTATACTCTTCATTAATTCCTTAATAACCTGTCTTGGAAAAAGTTAAGGAAATGATTGCCATGATCAAAGAATTCTAAAAGCATCCAGAAGCAAAGTTCTGTGTCCTCTAAAAACAATTCTATAAAATAAAATAAAAAACTTATTGAAAAAATTAAGGGGGCGCAAGTTTTTTTTATTAAATAAAATAGAAGTTCTATGTGTCCCCTAACTACTTTATAATTTTCAGCTTTTAATTCCTTCATTTATTACACAGATAAAAACCAAATTATATCCTTCATGTTTGGTCTTTTTTAAAACTTTTCTTGTGTATTTAATTTCATTGTGGGACCTCAACAAGTCTTGTCCTATTAGGTGAGACTGGCCACATGGATTGCATTATACCCTTGGGTTCTATCAACTATCAATTCCTTAGATATACCATTTATCGAAAGGTTTTGTTTGATAACTTCCTTCATAGTTTGTTTTGATCTTTCCCTGGCTTTTGGTGTTTCTGCCGATCTTTCTCAATCGTCTCTTCATTCCCTTTGCCTATTTCATCCTCAAGCCTGGCATTTGCATTCTGTTGCTCATCACTTCTTTCCCCTGCTTCAATGTTGATAGTCTCCGTGTTTTTCACTCCATCTGCCATGGGAACTTCTTCATTGTTGGGTGGTCGATTGTTTCCCTTTGTGTGCCAAGATTATTTCTAAAGCAAATTAAGAATGGTATTATTTTGCTCCTGGAGCTGAACCATCACACATTGCATAGCTGCTTATTCTTCTCTAGCTTCAGCATTGGATGTCTGCAACTCCTCAATTGCTCTTACCACATTCTTGATTCTTGCCTTTGTTTTGGCAACCACCATGCCTGAGAAAATCACCAACTTTGATACCAAATATGATGGAACTCCTTTGTATTATTTCCGACAACTATGGATTAGTCTGTACAATCCCTTTGAATGATGTATGTGAGAGGAAAAGATGGCAAAAATGACTAACAATCCTAGTTACAGTGTTGGAAATAGGAAAGCTGTAACTGTGAGCAAGGAAAAAAGGATTTCTTGCCGTTAGAGAGGTGTCCCAGATCATCCACTTATTGGTTGCCTGCATCAACTAGGGAACACAACTCTAGAAAACTAACTGTACCACCTTTCCTGGACTTTTATTGGGATGGAGGCCATCTCTAGGGCCCAATTCTTGCCGCTGAGTGTTATGTTTAGGTCTAGGTTCCATCATCTTGTATACATGGCTTACTTTAGCACTGGGACAGCATAGTCACAAAACACAAATAAAGCAACTAAACATTTCTCACATTCATCTTTTCCCTCCCTATGATAAATATCCTTGTTCTCAAGGAATTGGAGGTGGTGCATAAATATCAAAATCAGGATACTGATGTCTTAAAAATTGTTCTCATTTCCTACCTTGTTTTTAACTGTTTGTAACCATATAGGGAGTCATGATTACTCATGGAAATGTTGTAGCGACTACAGCAGCTGTTATACCAATAATTCCAAATCTAGGTACAAAGGATGTGTACATGGCATACTTGCCCCTTGCTCATGTGTTTGAATTGGCTGCAGAGGTAGGTAATTTCTTTTTAGCTCTATAACTGTCTAAAAAAGTTGCAACGTTGTTTCTAAATTATTATGGTTTGTCCAGTCTGTTATGCTAGCTACAGGTGCTGCTATTGGTTACAGCTCTCCTTTGACTTTGACAGACACATCTAGTAAAATTATGAAAGGAACCAAAGGAGATTCAACTGTGTTGAAACCCACCCTTTTAACTGCAGTACCAGCCATCCTTGACCGTATTCGAGATGGAGTTGTGAAAAAGGTGTTAATTTGATAGTTACTGTTTGCTGGCTTTGTTTTTCAACTTTATATTCATGTCTTTATAACAGTGGATTCGTTATTCCCTTTACTTTGTTGTGCTTCAGGTTGAGGAAAAAGGAGGTCTTGTGAAGAATCTTTTTCATATTGCATACAATCGCCGACTTCTTGCTTTAAAAGGAAGTTGGCTAGGAGCTTGGGGATTGGAGAAACTGTTGTGGGACATCATTGTCTTCAAAAAAATACGCACCTTGCTTGGAGGTGGAATCCAAATGATGCTTTGTGGTGGAGCCCCTCTATCTGCAGATTCACAGCAGTTTATTAATATCTGCATGGGGTAATTTTCCTCCTATCATTTATTGTAAATACTATCTGTGGTAGGATTAGTAACTAGGTGCTGAGTAGGTTTAGTCTTTATTGGTCATTATTAGGTGCTGTTACTCTTTGTGTACATGTTCCTTGACTTGTACAATATTTGTATGAATGAGATTTATTTTTTCCCCTCCACATCCCACAACCCTACGGTACTGTAGCTAATGGTTTGTCGCAAATGAAGATGGAACATGAAGATGTATATAATGGTTTGGTCCTATCATATGCTGTGGTAAATTTCAAAACTCTCTAGCTGCTACAAAGAGAAGATAGGAATGAAGGAGCAGTTACAGGAAAATTTTGTTATACACTTACTTAAAAAAAAAAATGTTCGAAAAATATGAAAAGGGCGGCCATAATTAAGAGATAAAGGGTTTTACAGAATCTGCTTATATATATATATATATATATATATATATATATTACACATACCTGCACTCCTCTCTTCAGACAGCAGTGTTTTTCTTACATTGCGCCCTTTTTGGCACTCTTTCCTAAATTCTATCCCACTTCTTGAAAGAGCCTTTTGACCTCTTTCCAGAGTGTAAACCACTGTAAACCTGTCCTAGTAATCCACTAGGCCCATCAGCCTTTCTTTTAATTATTTTAATTATCTTCGTGCTTATAATAGTTATTAACCAATTAACAGAAGTCTTTTGGTGGTTTATGAAGACAAAACCAACTATTGCTCTGTGGTTTCCTTTGTGAAGTTTATCACGTTGATTGCCTAAGATTTGCTTGTGCATCTAGTTGGTATGATGGCATTAAGAATGGAAATCATTTCACCTTAGGCTTATTCTAGGGTTTGTTAGATGTACGAATTTTAATAATTTACATTTACAAAATTTTCTTTTAACTGCAATGATAGCATACAATCTATGACTTAATTCTTAGGGTTGGTCCTGTATTGTGGTTCAATTCTTTGCTGGATTACCTTAAATTACTTGTATTCTGATATGCTTGTATGATTATATTTTTGCATCTGTTATCCAAATGAAGTTATCTATAATTGTGTCAACAGGGCTCCCATTGGTCAAGGATATGGGTTGCTGGGGCTGCATTCTCTGAGTTTGATGACAACAGCGTGGGACGTGTTGGTCCTCCTCTTCCTTGTTGCTACATTAAGGTACACCTTATATCTCGTTGTTAATGATGGTTTAATATAGCATCAAAGCCATTCTTACTTTTCAAAGAAGATTATTTTGTACTGGATTGTAATCATGGTAAAAAATATTTAATGCCAAGCTTAAATATTTGGGAAAATCCCTTTTAAATCCACCTGAAATAAGGAAATCCAAGCTTAAGTATTGTCAGGAATTTATAAATTACTTATTTCTTAGTAGTGGGAACATATAATTGTCTGCTCTACAGCTGTAGATGGGGAAATAATTGACTTCTTCATTCTGGATGTGTAGCTTGTTTCTTGGGAAGGTGGTGGGTATATGACATCAGATAAACCAATGCCACGGGGAGAGATTGTAGTTGGAGGATTCAGTGTGACAGCTGGCTATTTCAAGAATCCTGAAAAAACTAGTGAGGTTTTCAAGGTAAACTTCAAAACCCCAGTTGTAAATGTCTCTGAGATCTGTCTTGAACTATTCTTGAATCTTGTATAAAAAGCACTTGCAATTGTGAATTTGGTACAGGTTGATGAGAAAGGCATGCGCTGGTTTTATACTGGTGATATCGGAAGGTTCCATCCTGATGGTTGTCTTGAAATTATAGATAGGAAAAAGGATATTGTCAAACTTCAACATGGAGAATATATCTCTCTTGGGAAGGTGACTTTAACTCTTCTTTCTTGATGAACTACTAACACAAGGCTTATAGAAAATTAATCCGGTTCTATATTTGAGGTCTTTTCCAACTTCATTGCAGGTTGAGGCGGCACTATCGACATCTAGTTATGTGGATAGTATTATGGTTTATGCAGATCCCTTCCACAATTATTGTGTGGCTCTCATTGTTCCTTCACGTCATACTTTGGAGAAATGGGCCCAGGAAGCTGGTGTTGCGCACGCAGATTTTCCTGAGCTGTGTAATAAACCTGAATCAGTCTCTGAGGTTCAGCAGTCCCTTTCCAAGGTTAGTTAATGAATCAATGATTTGCAGAATGTACATGACACTTCTTAACTATGATTTTTGTACTTTAAACCGCAACTTAATACTACCATGGAATAAAAGAGTTAAGCCCAATTCAAGATAAATGCATGCCATGATAGAAAAGAATCAAACCCCATAATAAGCGTTTACCATGGTAAACAATGTAAAAGCCCAATTTGAAGTAATTAGATCAACCATAGTAGAAAAGGCCAAAGCCCAATAACTTAAATAATTACAAGGCAACTCAAATAAACCTGACTTTATGATCCTAAAGTTAAAATCAACACATTAAATCCCAGACACATTCTATAGTAGGCTAATGCATCTTTGAGACCTAAAATATTTGAGTCTAGCCCCAAAACCCAAAACTACAACCATCCTCATAAAACAACATTCATAAATAACCAAACTCAAATAACTTTCCCAAAGTATCATATGTAATCATCATCTGGGGCATTCAAGTCATTATATCCAGTAATTCAAAAGCCAAATCCAAAGTAATTTTACATAGAAATCCATCATTGCTGAAACAGTGTTTGAAGTCAAATCAAGCACCAAGTATGTCAAAATAGCCCTAAATGGAAATATCGTCTTAGCAAAATGAAAACTGTAAAGAATCGATTATATATCAATTAACAAGCTTAAAGCCTTAGTGAGTCTGTCCTCCCTAGATGACCACAAGAACCCTTGCTTGAAAATTTTTAAAACCGTTGAATGAGACAAAGTCCTAGTAACCATTTAGTACAAGAGATGGAAATCAAGGTAGGATCCCTTAACTGATTGGAAGGTTGAAAACAATCCCTATAGGCCAAAAATTGAGGCCCTAGTTGAGCCTCCATGCTTATCCCCATTTAGATGGGCTTACCAATTAGTTGTATTATTTAGATATTATTTCTTTTAAAGAGTTGGGAATAAAATTAGATCAGATAGTGTTTGATCACCATTTAAACTCTAGACTAGATTTACCCTAATTGGTCATATGTATTGATCATACTCATCAATAAGTTTGAAGCTAAGTCAACAAATGCCTAGCTAATTTCGAAATGGTATCAAGAGCCATGGTCTATCATTGCAAGTCAAGTCACACAGACTAGAAATATTCTCCTATAAGCCAAGACATCACTTGATTATTTGCAGTGCACGAACAAACTTGGCATCAAATACAGCAGATTGCGGTGAACTCCCATCATGGAGTGATTCTTTCCCACGCCCTTGTATGAATAGCAAAGCCGATTGAGACCGCAGAAGATAGTTCTCACCTTCCAGCTTATACACTTGTGAAATTCCTCAGGTCTTGCCATAGGGTAGATGTAGTTTATGAGGGGCAACTAAAGGAGGCATTTGGGTCTATGGTATTGGGAGTGTTTGGCGTATACTGGCCGAACTGTGGATAGAAGTCACACATTCATGTTAGAGAAATATTTTCTTGGGTAGTCCACATTCTGGGACTTCAGAATTATATTGATTAAATTATGTTACGACCCTTGTATATGAAGACAGATTTACGCATAGAATTGTAATCAAAGCTAAAACTTCATTACGTTAAGAGATAAAAGACTGCACTTCTACACTGATAGAGGGGAGGAGACATTACAAACTCAGATGACAATGAACAAAGCAACAAAACACCCACAGACACTCCTCTCACAGCAAGACACAAGCTCTAACATAAACAGTTTCCGGGAGGAATGGCACTCTCCACCCAAAGGGCCAAGCCACAATTCTAAATTCTTCTCCGCCTCTTCTCTTGGATCAGAGTGAAGATTTGAAGGCCCAAAAACTAACTCTCACAGCCCCCCTCTCATATAGACTTTGACCACAGCAACCCTAAAGCCACCCTAGTTATTGATTTCTTTCTCTAAAATAGTGAGAATCTAAGTTAAAGTTCTGAACACAAAAAGTATTTTTCCCTATTTCATGTATTTTCCTATCCTTTCAAAAGTAGACAAATTCCCCTGCTGAGTGTTTCTACAGTTGCGTGGTGATGTGTGATAGG
>JANTPZ010090705.1:0-25848 GCA_025593235.1 Vachellia pachyceras | reverse complement strand
GTCCCGTGACAAGTGGTATCAGAGCCAGCCCTGAGCCTTCGGGATGAAGCCGCACGCCGCACGCCCGCTGCACGCCCCTGTCGGCGGGGAGAGAGTAATGGGGAGAGGGTAACGGTGCGGGCGGACCCTCCGGACGCCGGCAAGGTTGCCGGTGGGCTCTCGCGGCGAGGTCGCTCGCGAATGGCTGTGGGAGAATGTCACAAGTCCCACATCGGAGAGGCTCGGGAGGGTGCTGGGCTATATAAAGCGGGACGCTGCGCACCCCTACGACACGTGTTTTGGGGGAGAGGGTAATGGTCCCGTGACACTTGGGACATGTAATAAAGGGGACAACTGAACCAGAGAACATAACTTGCATATATACAATTGAATGCTACCGAAGAGACCATATTGACTGGTCAACCTAAGCGCTTGAAACTGGCAAGCGCAAAACACACGGATTAAATACTATATAGTACCTGCCTGCCTTTTTTTTTATCAACTTGGATCAGATAGTGGTAATGGTAATACTCACCACAGGTTTCGTTTGTTTTTACATGACTGGGTAGTTATCAAGCTTGATGTAATATTGTAATTATCTAGCTAGATGCTTGCATGTGTTTCAAAAAAAAAAGAAAAAAAAAGGTAATAGGTTTGAACACCAACGAGCTTGCCAATTAAGAAGGCAGTAGATGCATGAAACTCAACAGCTGGCTTTATCATTCCACAGTTCTACTACATTTTTACATTGTTGCAGATATCTATGTCATACGTAAATGTTTGAGAAAAATATGAAGAAAAGTTAATTGGCGAAGGAGAGGGGACAAAAAATGAAGCAGAAATAAGAATCGATGTTTGTGAAGTGTAAGGAAACGATACCCGAGAAGCAGTGTGCAGTGCTCATCTCATTTTTTCACTCCGTCCCATTTCCCGAAGAACCCGTCAAAGTCAGACAGGGAATCGTCATTTAATTACTCTCTCTCTCTTCTAATTCACATGTTGCCTTTTTCAACAAGCCATATCGTAGAGTATTAATGCCAGTAATAAAACATCATATCACACGACGAAAGTTCATTCTAGAATATTTATATATCACTGATAGTCTGATACACAGGTATATCCCACGCAAACGAATCCTCAATGACTTTAGAAGTACCTTGAATAAATTTCTCTTCTTATTTACCTTGGTTATTATATGAGCGTGAAAGAGGGGAGAAAGAACTCAATATTATTAATTGATGCTAATATGTATATATAGCGTTATGTTTGGCAAAAAATGTATATATAGCGTTATGAATAGCAAAATAGTAATGGCAAAAAATTCCGTTTGGACTCTGGAATTATATACGAAGAAAACGAACTGAACCAGTTACAACGATCCACAAATACAAGAACACGGCAAAGGATAATGCAGCTGTGAGTGCCAAGGAGAGAGAAAAACCACAAAGGGTCTAGAAGGGAATCAAAGAAATCAGAGAGAAAAAAAGATACATCACAAATTCCACGTAACCTCTCACCTCGTGTAACCACTTTTATCCCCTTAGGTCCTGTTTGGTAGGATGGAACCTAGAAGCTGGAAGTGAAAGTAACATATTAGTTGGTTTGGTATCATGAAAGTGGATTCTATGGAACTCAAAAACACTGAAGTTAGGTTCCAATTTCCTCCCTTGATAACCCAGCTCCAGTTCTATGGAATTGAGTCATGGACCCTTTTGCTCTTCCCCTCCCCTCTTCGATTTGGCTATCTAGTGGTGTCAACGGCTAGCTAGTGGCGGTGACGGAAGTGGTGACGAAGGTGGGTGGTCTCCTTCTTCTCTGGCGATGAAGATCTAGCACGACGGAGACATGGAGTGAAGACCCTTTGAGAAAGTACACGATTCTGTCGAAGAAGGCAGGGGTTGAAGAGGACGCGAAGAACTCAAGTTTTCGATCATCAGAAGGGTCAGGCAAGGGATCGAAGTCACCGCGGAGGAGAGGGTCGACGGTTTCAGCCCACAAATTGCATTACACAGTGAACAGAGCAGCTACAAAAGAGATTACGAGAAGAAGACGTTCTTGCCGTATAAGTAGGGATTGAAAATCATACCGACGTCGTTGGAGTTCTTCGACGGATATCTGGCATGACTGAGACAAGGAGCGATCTGCGACGACGGTGACGAAGTGGGTGACGGCGACAGGGAGCGATCTCGACTTTTTTTCTTAAGGGTATTTTAGTATTTTATATCATACTTCCATAGTCATACCAAGCACATTTTAAAACCCACTTCCAGTTCCAATTCCATCAAAATCAGTTCCGCGTACCAAACGGGGCATTAGCTTCATGTGGCTTGCCTCTCACGCGTGTGCTGCGACGTATTCCTCTTCAGTCATTCTTGGGTTGGGCCTCACTTCCTTCGGCCCTATCTTCTGCATGGATAGTGGGCTTGTTTGGAACAACGTTTTCAAAAGTCAAATGCATTCAACAGTGTTTTTTTGTAAAACGAGATAATCTCCTCCATGTATTTATATCGTCTTGCGTAAAAATATTTATCTACCGCGTTCCCAAACAGGCACAATAACATATAGCTTCTTGTTCTGATGCAATTAATCACTTGTTTGGATCCACGTTTAAAAATCTAGGTTTTATCGTAAAATCTAGGTTTTACCCTAAAATTTAGATTTTATTTAAGTACTCACATTCTTAAGAAAGGTTATTTTGGAGAAAATCTAGGTTTTAAAAAAATATTTTCTTATCAAACCATATTTTCTCTTCCAATTATTTTTCTCTTTTCTGTTATTTTATTTTTCATCTCTTTCTCTTTCTTCCTCATCTCTTTCTCTTTCTTCCTACTCTACTAATTATTTTTCTTTTTTCTCTTTCTTATTATAATCTTGTTTCGGAATCCGTAAAAGTTATTTTCACCATAACTTCACAAACACAATCACCCTTTTAAAATATGGGTTTTACTTTGAAATGCGTAAAAAATATTTTCCCAAAATCCATTCGATAAAAATTATTCTTCAACGCAGCTCCAAACAAGTGTAGAGAAGTGTAAGACTTGTCTTCTCGGTGAGTGTTGCAGCACATGTCGGCATCGCCATCCCTAATGTTGATCAGTTGATGCTTCTGCTGCACCGTATGCAACCACTGCTTTCAATTTCTGACTCTCCTCTCACTACCGAACAAAAGCCAATTAATTATTCTCCAGTTTTGTTTCCGCCATCCCCTCCTAGCTGGCACTTCATATTATCTTTACTGTAAAATATTCTACCACGGAAAATTATGACTTCATATTTATTGCTTACGACCAGAACCCTGTTCATTTACCCGTGCCAAGTACTATGATATTCGAATTAATGAAATCGATGTTACGCAGGTAGAGTATTTTGAGAGAACTAAACATTAGGCCGAATTGCGAGGCTATCGATTCCTGTGGTTTTTACCTGCTTGCTTGAAGAGTGGGGGTTAAAAAAAAGGCTGATGAAAGGACTTGAGAAGAGGGGATCGAAGGCGGATGTGTTTGTCTGATCCTGAAACCCTAGAAAAGAACAAGCTGGAGCCAGAGAGGGTTGTGAGAGAGCAGATTATTATTATTATTATTATAAAAATATATGAATACAGAACTTGACATCTAATACGTTTTCACGCAGACGTGTTTTCAGCTTTAACTCTTAGTTCGAGTACTAATTGTTTTAAAGGGAGGGATCAATGGCCAGCAGGCAGTTGATTAATTAATACTAATAAACTATGTTGATTATTCATGTCTTGTGTGATAGAATGAAATCAGCAAATGTTAGTGTTCTTGTTGATCGCACTGTAGAAACTTGATCGGAAACGGGAGGGAACAAGAGCTACATATTGGGTTGAGGGGGCAATCGCAGAAGATCATCGCCTCATTTCAATGTCTTTCTTTCTCCATCTTAGATAAAAATATAGCGAGATTTTTACGAACCGTTTTCTGACCATCTTCTGAAAAACACAAACATAATTAAAAAAAAACTTTAAAGTTCGAGAAGGGCATTCCTTGAATTAAAAGAGCCAAATACATGTGCCGTGACACCAGAAGATGCAAATCTAAAATCATTGCAACGAACAAGGGCTAGCTGCTCATCACCAGATATAAATACAGTGATGCTGAAACTGAAAGTCAGTGAATATATGAAGCAAAAAGGGCAAACTAAACATGGATGGGGAGGATGAAGCCTGGTCCAAGGATCGTTAATATCGTCGTTTATTAGGGTTCGAGGGAGGACGAAAACATACGAATCCCTCGTTCCAGAGTCCAGACAAGATTATATATATTCCTCTCATCCCAAACGCCGAGTTTTCTGTGGAAGACAAGTATACGAAAACATAGCATGCAATGAAACCAGTACCTTCTGTGGAAGATGAAGAAGCTAATGTATATATACGATGGCTGCAGATATATGTAGATGCAGAAATTATAGTAGGTTTGAGAGGAATGAAGCCTGGTCCGAAGCCTTTCTAACAAGTTATTCCCCAACACATGAGAGAGAACCTGCCGGTGATGTGAAAAAGCCTTCGAGCCAGCCAACATTCCCCTCAACACACCAAACCGAACCAAGCACCGCATTCGCCACCTCGCTCTCGTCTATCATATATGGGTTTGTTATATATAGGGACTAGCTAGCCTGCTAGGGTTTCAGACATTTGTTCATAAACACACCCAAGTCACTACAGTGTCTGTGATTAATAAGATGACGATTAACAAGTCCAAAGCAAGTGACTTACCCCACCATTACCACCAAACCCAACGCCCACGAAACAAGGTCTGAGTGATTGTACGAAGCAGAAATATATAAATATATATATATGTTAAAATCAAAACACGTGGAATTCTCTCTTGACTTTCATTTCCCATGCGAGTGAATGAATGGAGGAAGGCAGGCCTCAGCTGATGGCACCAGTCAAACGCAGAGAACAGGACAAAATGAGGATTTAAATATCGCGCTTCTTCACAGGTTCCCCCTCCTTTATTGCCGTTCTTTCATCATTACCTAATTATTTTTAACCTTTCTCTGTTGCCATATCAGCTCTGTGCTCAATACCCACCTACTCTATCACACAGTTACATATAAATATATGCTTCTATCATTGTTGTTATTCTGAAAGCGGCAGAGAAGTACTTTTACGTAAGTCGGGGTAAATATGTGGAGAAGATTGTTTCGTTTTATGGAAAAACACTGTTGAACATACTTTTGGGTGAGAGTTAAGTATTTCCAAACAATCACATTATTATCCGCCTCTCCTTCCTCTCTCTCTCTGTAATGCATGCATGTATGTGTAAAATTACAAAATGAGAGAGCATGGGAGAGAGATTTTGTTACATGTTACACATATCTCATTATTGTAATGATCTAGTGTTGGAATGACAAAATAGTAGGAGAACACTTATAGCTACAGTCAATTCTGAAACCTTACCCTCATTGGAGTGAAGTATAATCATTCACAATTTCTTACACTATTGGCCGTAATATATAGGCCAACCTGACTGTTTGCTGATGGTTTGGAATTTGGCCAACCCAGCACATTTTATTTTTTTTATTCTCTTGATTATTTTCCATATTGTTTTGGAACAATATTAAAGCATGATTTGAAGCTAAAGTATCTTTTTTTATTAAGCTTAAATTATAAAATTACAATACTGAATATTTTTAGATTGAAAATATGAGGAAAAAGTTTGGAATTTTTCATCTATTTTTTCCTTTAATTAATATGTTTAAGATTGTTTACTTAAAAAATTAAACCAAGAAAAAAAACTTTAATTAATATTTGTTTCCTTTAATTAATATGTTTAAGCTAAAGTCTGAAAAGCCACGGTTATGCGTAGGCAGGTGCTGACAAAAAAAACCCACGTTACAGCGAACAACGGTGCTGTATTTTTCCAACCCAAACCCCTAATTTTCTGCAGGTTGGGCCCGGGTATTACCCGCACTGGCTTACACTACCCCCATTGCTTTTTATTCGGATGATTATGTGCCGGTAAGCCACACTTGGGATTATCCAGTTTGAACACAAAAGTCCGTTAGTCACAGACTCTAGTGTTTAGTAGCTCTTTCTTTTAAAATATATTTTAAAAAAAAAATTTATTTTTTACAGAATAAATATCTTCTGAATTCAACGTTTATTTAAGTATAAATGCATTCTACCAAAATGCATTCCATCAAAATGCATTCTCCTAACATTTTTAAACTAACATATATGGTATCGATAATGAAAACAAAATAATATAATATATTAGTTCATACTCAAAGAAAGATTTCGAGGAATATTGCCTTGCCCGAGCCATCAGGGCACTTCGGGTAAGGTATCCCGCCCTGCCCAAACAAAGAGACAAACTCACATACATTCTTTTCTTTTTTTTCAAAAAAAAATATTTTTCTTGATACTTGGTATGCAATGTAACGTGCTTTTTGATAATATTTTTTTAATTTCAATTCACCCCTATCAAAATTTCAAGAAGATCTTTAAGTTGATATTATGTGAAAATAAAGAATACTTTTAAAAAATGGTTACTTTTGTTTTGATCCTAGTAATAATTTTATAAGAAATGCACTTCTAAGTACGTTGGTTATATTTTATTGTTAATAATTTTCATTAAGACTGTACCTCTGTTAGCATTAGGTGGTGCATATTAAATAGAAGTCGTTGAAATTCAAACAAGCAGAGTGTGGTACTATTGGATTCGTGTTTTTTTTCCCTACGTGGACATGTAAATACCTGGGAATGCATGCCTTGTTTGGTTTATACTTTATGAATAACTTTTACAGATTTCGAAGTAACATAGGACAAAATATATGTTTTGAAAAGTGATTGTATCCGAGAGTTATTGGCTTTTACGGAGTTGAATGCAAAAGGTAGGTAGGAAAGAGAAAAGAGAAGGAAATAAAAAGTAAAAAAGAGAAAATTTATTAGAAGAAATGGTGTGATTTGACAAGAAAATAACTTTTTCAAAACTTAGTTTTCAAACCGAGATTTTATATCCAAAATAGTCTTTATGAAAAATGTAAATATTTAAATAAAATCTAAATTTTTGGGTAAATCTTATATTTTAAGAAGATAAACCAAATAAGCTCTTAGGCTATAATTGTGGTGCGTTGTGATATTTTCACCTCTTATATACGAAGAATTTACTCATGTAAATCATATGGTGCTAAACGTACATCATAGAAGTTTTATAGCTATTTTGGCAGATTGCCGTACAATCCATGTATTAAGATGGCATGCTTTCATTAAATATGGATGGTTGCTCTTCTTGATCAGGATTAAGGTGGGAGTTGGTTGAATCTAGCTCGAACTTATTGCCCAAAAGCACAAATCATTGGATCCACTGAGCAGGATTAAGATCCGATTCTGAAAGCCACCGCCAACCCGGACAAGGACAACTCTACACAGAGTGACAGCAACAAATGAACTGAGCCACTAAGCCAGAGGAACTAAGATGCGCGTCTCCATGACTTCTCCATAGGCATATATTTTGTGAAGGACCAACGGTTGGTTGGATCAAGTGGTCAGCGACTTGTTCTAACTTAAGCAAAATCTCAAGTTCGAGTTCTTGTGTATGCAGTAGCCACCTTTAGGAGACTCACCCACCATTTCTAGGTGCGCGATGTGGGTCGAGTTTGGATTAATCGGAGCAAAACTTCAGAAATCGGACGGAAAAAAATATATTTTGTGAAGGAATAGCTCGTTCTACTATATTCAATTTCTGTTGTTGACGACGGGGACATATTTTTTTTATATATATAGTTGACGGGGACATATTTTTTTTCGGTTGCCCGTCCGGTTCACCGGAACTTCGCTCCGACTAAGTCCGGACCCGGTTGACGGGGACATATATTCAAAGGAAAAGCTGCTCATCCCATATTCTGTCCAGGCCCAATATCACGTTGCATGCCTACATCAATCTCAAATGGGCGAAGCCCAAAACTTCCTTCATGATCCCGCAGTCCCGGAGAAGGCACTCTCATTGACACTGTTCGGATAAGCTTTTATTAATGGGTGAATGGGTAAAAATAACCCAAAAGTTTTCCCCAAAATGCACTGTACACATGGAAGTCATCAAGGGGCATTTTGAACCTGCCAATAAAAATTTTGACGTTGACAATCAGCTACTCATCAAAAAAGTTAGTTAACTTCAATAGATTTTTTAACGGTAAGATCTAAAGTAGCCTAATTTAAAATTTTCGAGATTCAAAATGCCTCATCGACAACTCCTGCGTGATTACTGCATTTTCAAAATGCTTCTGGGTAACTTTTACTCCTTAAGCCTTGATTAATTTATGCATCTAATATCTTGTTCTGATCTGTGAAGGCAGTAAAAAGCAAAACAACACAACACCAACACCAAAGGAGAGCTAGCATCCAACTTTTGAATGGTCTTCCGAATCAGAAGAAGCAGAAAACATGACACGGTTGTTAAACAAATGTGCGTGTTTTTTCCGCCATAAATACATGCATAATATTCACATAGATAGAGATTTATTCATGCAGCTTGTTAATAGCAGGATTGAGGAGCAAGCCCCATAGACGAAGTAGAAGGAAGAGAAAGCTTTATAGACAAGTTTCAAATCCTGTTACGCTCTCCTATCCCTCCCTCCCGATCCCATCAATTTCAGAATATATACTCCAACTTCTATTTAGTTGAAAGAAGAGAAAGGAGAAAGCACAGCAAAACACACAAAAACTGAAAAACTAGTTTGCACACTTACAAATCATCCGTGATTATGCAATCAAGCGAGTACACAAAAAACTAACACGCTAAACAAGGCACTTCTTCTGCTTGTGAATTGGTTTTGAAGCAGAGAGCGCCGCTCACGGCTCTAAATATTTGCCTTCTGAAAATACATAACAAAAAAAGTCGCTCTTTTTCTGAGATGGGAAATTAAAGGGAACAGCGGTGTGCGGGGGGTTAATTATTAACAGCAAGAAAGAGAAGGTGGTGGTGGCCCGGGCAGAAGCAGGAATCAACATGAGTGGAAAGACAAAGCGTGAGGGAGGTGGTGGATGTGGTGATGATGATGGGAGTGGTGGTGGTGGTGGTGGGTGTGGGCGGACTCTTTCTCGATCCGCCACCGGATATGGAGGAAGTCGTCGACGGAGCAGGGGAGGCGGAGGGGGCCGTCGGCGTAATAGCCGTAAACCTCGTGAGCCCTGTCGAGAAGGCGGACGACAAGAGGATGACGGAGGTAAGAAATAGGGATGAGGAATCTCTGAGGGACGCCATCTTCGTCTGCCAAACCAACCTGGACGGCAAGCCAACCTTTTTTCACCTTCATCTTCTTGTCTTCCTGCATCTTTACTCCGCACGACTGATTCCCAGGAAGGAAGAAACACGAATGAAAGAGTGTGCTGGTATGGTGTAGGGATGAGAGAGAGCGAGTTCCGATTATGTTGGTGTGGCTGAATGAATGATTGGTTATATAAGCACGGAAACAAGTAGTCCAGCAAGTACAACAGCAGGAGGACGGTGATAAAGTTTTTTCCCCTTCTTTTCTTTTCACTTTCTGTAATTATTTCGTGGGCCTCGTATACAATTAATAAATCGAGTATCGGATACCTGATGGAAATTCACATAATAATTTTTTTTTTTCAATTTTAGGCATTAATTTATCAGGATGAAGTTAAGTTTTTTTCCTACATTTTGTAGTATTATATTTTTTTAATTAGTATGTTAAAAGGAAACGAAGGAGATGATGATGACGATGCTCATCATTCTGTAAATATATTAGATAGTGGGTCCGTTTGGTAAATTGCCATAAGCCATTTATAAGTGCTTATTCACATAAGCCGAGGCAAATATGTGGAGGAGATTATCTCGTTTTACGAAAAAGTACTGTTAAACGTGTTTATGAAAATAAACCCATGATTACCAAACAGGTACAGTGCCTTTTATTTTACCTTTTTTTGGGGTGCGGGGCTCAACAGTGACATGTATGGAATGTAATAATTATAAAAGAAAGGAAAAGTGAGATAAAATGGATGGATGAGTGACTCACCAAAAAAAAAAATGGATGGATGAGTGTACACTCCACTGTCTACAGTGACGACCCCTCCTTTTGTTTTCAAGGGTCAACACCTAACGGCGATCATAACTCTTATGTTTGGTACAGTGAAATTAGGAGGTGGAATTGAAAATGAAATTCATTTTCTTTATTTGGTATGATGGAATTAGGAGGTGGAATTGGAAATGGAAATGAAAATGGAATTCAAAATGGGTAGAAATGAATTCCATGATGTAATCCATGGAATTGATTTTTTGACCCCTCATTTTTTTCCTATATTTATACCCATTTCCATCCTCATTTCTATTTCCATCTTCATCTCCATTTTCATTTTCACCTAAATAAATTCCAGCGTACCAAACGAGCCACTAATTCATCTTTGTGCGTTTGCTTTTTTTTTATTTATCGTCAGGTTTCAAATAGAGGAAGTAATAAATAAAATATCTCAAGAATTGAGAAAATTACCATCAGACCCTAACAGTAACTGGTCATGTTGTTAATGACGGCTGGTGAGGTTGTTAATAACAACCGTACTACCTACTACTGGGACCTGATGGTAATTTTTCTAATTTTTGAGATCTTTCGTTCATTAATGGATCTATTTAGAATCAAATGGTAAATTCCCCCTTTTTTTTTTTTGACCATCTTAATAAGAAAATCCAGGGACTCTTGGTATTTTGTGTGTGTCTGAGATCTTCCACAAAAAGTCCTAAGTTTATGTACCTGTCATCACTTTCACTTTTTACCCTTTAATTTATCACGTTTTCAAGAATAGGCAGGCAGGTAACTTAGGATAGGAGTTCTGTATCCGTAATTATTCGTGATGAACTTTCATAGAATACGATAATACAAGTCAACATACCAATCCATCCCTACAAGTTCAATATGATTATTAATTAGCTGACCTGAATAAAGGCATGCTTATCTTTTTTTGGGTAGTTGAGTTGTGGTGATGGGTTCCAGATACTGATTAAATTAAATAGGGATTAATTAACTATACAATCATGCTAATAATGAGACAAAATTTGATGATGATGACCAGAATATATATAGTAAATGAATAGGGGGGAGTGGCATGGAGGGAGACTCATAGCACCTTCTAGAGGCTCTGCATATGCATCTGGTTTCGAAAGTAGAATAAAGAGGTGATTAGTCAATATGCTTGATTTTACATATTGAAAATGGTGGCAACCACAAAAGGATAGAGACGCACGCTTCACCACACAAATGTTTTGCCAACTTATGGATGACAAGACTTTAATTTCCTTCATAAGTGTCCCATTTTATTTGTATAATGCAGTGTTTGGAGGAGTCAAAGTTTGTACGGTTGTCCGGCCACTTCGTCTCATCATTCACATTGCTTAATTGCCACGTGTCTCTACTAATTTTAATACGTACCATACAAGTACCCGCAATGCACTGCATCTTGTTATTTGTGCACCCATCAATTAATAAAATTGATTTTGGTTATGTATATCTTTTAAAATTTCTCTCTCCTACCTCTGTCTCCTCTCTCTCTCTAACGCAATTCTCAACGCAGAGTGAGGATCAGAGAAAACAATTCGAACATTTTGATTAGAAATAATATAAATAAAATGATGCATATAGTGCGCAGGGGAAAGCAATGGGGACTCATCCTGTGGGGTAACTTGCCACACGCCCATTCTATGTTTTACATGTATGAGGTACTCTGTACATGTGGTCAAACTCATTTTGACATATACAAACAGGTACGAGTTAAAAGAGGTTTGTATGGGTAACCGGGTAATGTTGCTGGCTTCCTTGGCGATGCTGGAAGCTGGATAGAACGAGGAGGACTATGGCTGAAGGATAGGAAGAGGAAAATGACTTTGGTCCTTTAGGTGATATAGACTATTCTTATTGCTAATCTAAGGTAAGCCCTAAAAGTAAAGACCTTTGATTTTAGGCTGTCGGTGGCACATAATGCACTAATTCAACTTCATGTGGGTGAGCCTGTACCCCGTCTTATGTAAGCAACATGCTATTTTGGGCCCATCCATCACAGGTTTAAATTGGGCAAATTTGAACGAGTTTTAGTATAACTACTTATCCACATAAAAAATGATATAAAAGAACGCCTATACGAAGAAGTTATTTAATAATACCGAATGTATATGTGTATAGATGATTTTCTTTCTGAATAGATGAATTAATACGCGCACACTGCCATTTATCTAAAATGTGTAGTGAAAATGAAGTTAAATAATTAATGAGATGGATATATGGTGTTAGGGAAGAGAGGGGGGAGGAGGGGTCATTGTCTGCGGGAGTCGAGGTGGATGGTGGAGGCGAAAAGGTCGGTGAAGTTCGTCGTAGGCAGCACAAGTGATGAAACCCTCCATGGATTACTGCGCATGCTCCTCATATGTCCCCACACACAATATACTATGTCTTATATATATATATATATTGTTAATTATATATTACTTTAGATGTCAGTATAATTAATCCCTAAAAAATAATAAATTTATCAGTTAACTGGTTGATATTTCCCAAATATCAAAAGAAAAGGTCAAACCTACAAAACTGTGCATGTATGTAGTGTATTATATATGGTAACTCATGACTTTGTTGGAGAGTTTGGTTGACAGAAACCAAAACAGAGCATGCAGCAAACAGAAGGATCATATAGGAAGAGAAGTAAAAGGAAGGAATGATGAAATCCTTGAAGCTCTCGAAAGGCAAGTCGTTGGCCATATGAAGCACAGGAACACCGTATTGCATAGTAAATGGAAATTAGCAAACACAGCACCCACGCATATATATCATATAATTTAAGCTTAAGTATTAGTACTCAACCACCACCACCACCCATCCGTTTCGATATGTAAGAAGAAATTTAGGCTATCCGTTAAACTCGGTGCGGGTAGGAGGAGCTCCCCTCTACAGTATTTGCAGTTAACCTCCTACTTACTGGTCAACCTTTTTTGTGGTTGATACTTGATAGCCTCCTCTGAAGACATTTAGTGTGTTTGGATAGCCCGTTGGAGAACGGATACAGATTCCGAGGTAAATATGTGAGAGGAGTTTTGTCTCGGTAAGCGCAGGAATGGCTTTTGGATGCCCAAACGGACTATCCAAACAGAGCCATTGTCGCTGTTTAAGAGAGCTTTTGGCCTCCCTAAAAACAAATACGTTTTACTTAGTATATTTATCCCGTAAACTGTAAAAGTACTTCTCCACCGTTTTATCAAACGGGTATACTGGACCTTCCACTCATAGATTCCCTTGTATATATTTGACGGAAGAATCCTTTAAAGCCATAAACTCCGCTTCCCGATGAGCCTCCTCCTTCAAGGAATTGGACATAAGAGAGGGGTGTCTGGGGTCCAATGGTAGGCTAGGGGCTACTCACCGCCCATCCATTCGCCGCCATTCAAACAGGTTCGCATCTCACACACACACACACATATGCCCACGTGATTCATTCATCCCATTCATTCATCCGTCCATCCGTATTAGATTTTTTGTTATTGCGACGTGCACGATTTTGACTTCCTCGTCCACGCACAACCAACTCCCCCAATCCCACATCTCTTTCCTCTTGGTATGTGTTGGGAATTGGGAGGTAAAATTGAAAATGAAAATGAAATTTAAAATGGGTAGAAATGAATTCCATGATGTAACTCATGAAATTGTATTCAATTCCATGAAATTAATTTTTGACCCCTCATTTTTCCCCTATATTTATATCCATTTCCATCCTCATTTTCATTTCCATCTCCATCTCCATTTTCACCAAAATCAATTCTAACGTACTAACCATTAGCATTCATTTATTTTCTGCGCTGACTCATAGATGCCGTGCCCCTCCATTGCGTACTGCTTTTCAGAGGATATAAATCAGTGAACAACAAGCAAGCGTCACCACAACTGATCGGACTTCCTAATCAATGATTGCAAAGCATTCACCCTCTTCCTTCAATAGGCAAGTGGCCAAACAAAGGGTAAGGTATTCTGTCTTTGACCCAAATTATGATTCCCTCCTGCTTTAAACCCAGACCATACAAAAAAACAAGGTTGGTAATAATCTACCCAAGACTTGTTTTTTCAAAAGGTCTGCATTCATTATTAAAATTATTATGGAATAAATTTTTTTATTTAACAGACTTAATACGTGATTAAAAACCAAACTTTTATTGCCTCTCATTGAATCTCCCAATAAGTCTTAACGAACCCGTATCTTTTTTTTTTAAAAAAAACACTTAAATGCTATTTTTTTTTAAAAAAATTCCCTTTTATCTTGAGAGAGGGGGGAGGGCCCAAGTTTTTTCTGCAACAATTGGATCTTTGATGTTTAAATCGGGCCCATTTCATTTATGGGAGTATTTTGAAAGAAGCAAAGCCCTAAAAGATAGATGGGCCGAAGGAAAGAAAAACCCATGATCTTTTCTCTTGAAGCTTCGAGGCCCAGAAATTGTTTGCGGGCCCAATGGATGCGCTCCCTCTCTCATGCCGGCCGAAAGGGTAGAATAAATATTTATTCAGACTAAAATTTATTAGGGCGTGGGAATCCAAATATATAGGATTAGATCTTTCCAACCTCATCCCCAAAGAAAAGCATAGTCAAAGGGTTGGTGAGAGACGTTGAGCAACCGTTTTCCAACTTGCAACACAGTAACAGTTACAACTTAAAAGGCATATAGTACATGTGATTTCAGTCATTAACATATCTAAAAACAGAGCATCCTTGTCTTTCAAGTAACAGATGAATCATGTCTTGTGCAATCAATTATTAACACCAATTTAAGAAGAAAAGAAAAAGGTTGATAACTCCATGAAATAACAATAACTTCTGCTAGACGTGAGCAAGGCAACCATAACACATCAATGAAAAACACCCATATATGTGCGTGCCTCACAACTGATCACACTGTGTGGGGACAAACGAGATGGTTTTCTTCTCAAGATCATGATTCACCAGTATGTTCTGCTGCTGAACATTACCAAATATGGACATTCCACTTGAAGCTCCCATGGCTAAACAAGCCAATCCCACATCCGAATCAGCAATCATGTAATTCTCAGAAGGCAGCTCCAAATCTGCACCTCTGAAGTGGAATATTAGCTTTGGAACTTCCACTTGGTTTGTGCCAGATGGTAGAGCGAAACAAAGATCTAGCCCAGCTGATCCTGATTTGTCCACTGAGAGACTCATTTGAGAAGTGAACTCTTTCTTGAGTGCATTGAAAGAACTCTCTTCAATGTAAGTGATGGTAGTGCCAGAGTCTATGATTACCCCTCCACTTCCATCATCTCCCACCTCAAAAGTTGATTTTTCAATGGACAATCGAGTGTCTCCCACAGTTATTCCTTCAAGAGGAAGATAATAAAAAGATGGTTGTGATGGGTTCGTAAGTAAAGGTACGGTTAGTGCCTTTTGTGTTGCATTCACACTTGCCAATGATCCCAGAAATAGAGTACTGGTTTTGGAGTCATCATCCATGGAAGTCAAACAGTATGAAAACTTTGGCTGATTTAACTGGGAAACCAGAGACAAGGGCCCACGACCCAGCCCGACCAGGCCTGAAGCCTGCTCGAATCCATCTCCTTCATTGTCTTCTCCACAACCAAACCCGACGTTATGAACAGAAACTTGATGGCCAGAGTCTCCAAAAGTGAAAGTCTCGGAGGCTAAAACACCTTGTGTCATGGAATAGTCACCGTATGTGTAGACATATTGGCAGCCATCGCTGCAAGTAGAGGAGGGTAATGAACTACAGAGTTTGCTGTTACAAGAGAGCTTAGAGTAGGAAGATGACTTGGTGGGATCGAAGATGGGTGTGGGCTGCTTGTAACATTGTGTGCAAGGTTTGCATTGTGTCCATATGAGATCGCTTCCTGTGTCCAAAACTGCAGGGAACGCTTCTGGGGGTGTACCTATAGATAACTGCATTAAATACTCACCATTTCCTGCATGAATTGGAGCTTCTAATTGTGAATCCGGGGCTGAAGCAGCCAAAACCATTGCTTTCAACTTCTGCAACCTCTGGTTGCCACGTTTGATTCCTTTCTGAACAAGCTCGAACTTGGTCAAGTTCTTCCCCGAATCGATGTGGCGGAGGGAGACTCGGACTGTTTGATGCTGCCTCAGAGCTTTTCTGGACGTTGAACATGTTGGACCAATGAAAATGATTGCTATTACCAGACACACCAGAAGGAGAAGAGATGATGGAGATTGCAGTCTAGCCATGTGCAAGAGATTGAGATGTGATTATGATGAGAAGGAAATTGAAAGATGAATGTTTGTGAGTGAATCTAAGTTTGAGGATGAATGGAGGTTGAGATGTCAGGAAACATGGGTGTTGGGTTGGTGAATATAGCAACTTTATGACTAAAAGCTGGGCTTCAGTTCTCTGCTCTTGGTATTCGTTGAGCTAATATAACAAGAAGAATATACCTAACATATGGCTGATCAATGCAAGAGAACTTGTCAAAGGTTTAGATTGTAATTATTGTGGAGGGTATTTTTTTTATGCACGCACTTGTTAAAGCTATTGAAGCCATAATGAAGCCTGCATAAAAAGTAATAAAACATATGAATATACAGACGAGAGTAGGCTATCTGCTAATCTTTCTTATCCTTATTTTATCTCTTCCCCCTTCACACATCTTTCGTTCAAAATAAGGCAAAATTATCCTAAAGACTTGGACTTTTGTGATTAGATGTGTTCGGTGAACAGAAAGGTTTCTCATTGGCCGTGACAGAGGGAAAATGGTGGGCTTTAATATAATTGTTTCAATTCTAAGCATTTGATAAAGAAAAAGGTAGGTTGATGATCCTTTTTTGAGTTTGGTGAGACCGTATTAAGATTTTCATGTCAAGTTATTAGATGAGGTACGGCAATTGTCAAACTTGTTTCTGTGCAATAATATTTATATATGTGGATGCATTTTGCTTGGTGAACGTGCATGTGAACTTGTGCTTAATTTCTGTTGTTTGGCAAAAAGTTGATGAGCAGTTCTGCTCAAAAAAAAAAAAAAAAGAGGTGGGAAGAAAATTGATTGTTTTTTTTTTTTGGTTTAGAATGAAATTCAGATTTGGTTGCTGTTATTGAGTGATCTAAAACTTGGTCATATTGATATCTGTTTGATTTGAACGTGAAGTGAAATTTTTATTTCTTCGGAAGTGACATTTATTTTTCATCAAGCCTTAAACTTTACATATTGGGAAAGGATTTGAAATAACATAATTTAAATAAATGGCCTCAGGCATATCGTTTGAGTAAAGTTATATGCTACTCGATTCCACGGAATCAGGATATGATTGATGGTGTTGCTTGCCATATATATGCATTTCAAAGTTTGGTGGAGCATCAACTGTTGTACGCCTGAGTTCATCGTTACATACCTGAAGATTGAAAGATTCAGATAGTGAAAAAAAATATTTTTTTTTTCAAAAAATGATTCTTCAGCTTCTTCGCTAGAATTCATGTGAATTTCCCCCACTTTTCTCCTAGTTTTGAAGTACAATGCTTCATGATTTTTCTTTAAAATAATTTATATGGAAACACTTTCAATTTCATGTAAACAATTACTTCTCTTTATTTTAAAAATATTTTAGGATAAAAAACTTTTCATATCAAAAGTACATTTCCTAAACTTAAACTAGGAATGTTTCTTGGTTTCTGTTTGTCAACTCAGTATTTGTCAAAGCCTTTTCAGTTATCATAAATGTAATGCCTGACGAGTTTACTTCAGTTTAAGCAATGATGGAGAGATCTTTCCTTACCTTATAAGATGGGCAAGGTTCTCCTATCACAAGGCTTGTTTGAATGAGTGCAAGAAATCACGTTAATGTGAGATGATTTAGAACCTCCTTACATATTTATTTTGTAAACCGTAAATTACAATAGAAAAGTTATTTTCACTACTTTGAGGTGCCCAATGACAGCAGACTTGTAGTTATAAACCAAAAGACTTCCGCCTTGGCTTATTCTTACCCACAGAATTTATTCTATTGGCATATTCTTCCTCCTCTTCTAGTTTCTTTCTCCGAGCAGCCTCTTCTTTCTGTCTCCGAATCATCTCTAATTCCCTTTGACGTTCCTCCTCCTTCTGCTGCAGCTCTAGGGCCTCTCTTCTCTGAGCCTCTTCCACCCTCCTTCTATTTTCCTCAAGCATCATATCCAGCTCTTCTCTCTCTTTCCGAGCTTGCTCCTGTAACACAACATAATGACATCATAACAGTCAAATGGCAAGTGATTTTCCAGAGAATACTGAAACCTTGCCAAACTGTATTATGATACGCGAAAGTATGCCAGGGCCCAGGCTACATTGTAATGTATTATTTATCCAAGTTCAATTCATAAAATGAGAGATTATGAAACTTGATGTTGCAAGGCTATGTAATATGCAGTCTCAATAGTCTGCCTCGGCTTTCTCCTTTTGGGGGAAAATTCAAGTTAGTATACTTACTTCTTTCCTTTTAGCTTCACTGAGAGCATCTTCCTTTTCTTTTTCAAGTTGACCTTCAACATCATCAAACAATTTCTTCACACCCTCTGCTATGCGCCTTTCTATTTCTAACTTCACTTCCTCTGAACTTAGCTTCTCCTCAACATTCTTTCGTATTGCTTCTTCTAGTCTCAGCGCAGTCTCCTCTTCTAATAATTTCAATTCTTCCTCATGTTGACGCCTGTTACAGAGTGCAGATGTTTAAGAAGATAAGTGGTTGCCGATGAAAAATAAAGGGCCAGAAGCAAATCATAATTACATCAGCTTCCTAGTCCTAGGTGACAATGGAAAGATACAAAAGGAATAGAATGAATAATTAATTTTCATACTTGATTTCAATTTTCCAACCAGGTCATTCCATCAACATGGAAAAGATGAGCTTCCGCTTATACGACATACCTCTAACAAGTTCCTGATCCACATATATGCAGTTTCTTATGGAACAGTAGATAAACTTCGCACCAATGGTTCATCATATATAACAAACAAGTTGTACTATGCAGTAGCTTCCTTCAGAAAAGCCAGTAGAGAAGAATTTAAGCAGTTGCATTTTCAAAGTGAATCACGTATCTGGCACAAGCAAAGATGGGAATTGATTTAGAGTTTAGACACATAGATGTAAACCTATTATCTTCAAACTATCAATAATTCAACGTTCTCTCACCAACAGCCTCAGTGATAGACATAACTCCTAGCATCAATTTGATCTTTTTTATGAAGTTCATCTGCGAGCATAGCGTTTTTAGTTGATCAGCCAGAAACATGATATTAATAGTTACACCCAGTTAACGCTCTATAAAGTCAATGTCCCAGGCTCAAGTACGGCTTCTATGGAAGATTCTTGCCTTTGATGAACATATATGCCTTTATTCTTATGTTGAGTAAATAAATTATAATCTCATAGACATGATAAGCATCCAAGTGTTTTGTGAAGAGAGATCACAAAAAATGGCGCAAGAATCAAAATGTTTACCTTTTCTTTTCTTCTTCCTCCTTTTTCAGTTTGTCAGAGGTAGCTTTATGCTCATTTGAAACAGGGCTAGAACTGCGAGATTTAGGTAATGGAGACAATGAAGAGCTCCTACTTCTATGCCTCCTACGATGTCTAGGAGCTGGAGACCGTGTTCTCCGACGCTTATGACTTCCGGAGCGACTTCTTCGCCTGAAATCAAACAGCAGATCCCGACCCCACTTGAATATTACCAGAACTAAGAATTTTCAAAATTAATACGAATGCCAACACAAGGGACAGGCATTTCGAACACGAACATGACTCTGGAATAATGGCAGTCAATTTCTTATATGATTTAAGAGTAAGGATATCATTTGAATTAAGGGGAAGTGAAGAATCCAAGCAGCGTAGCTAAACAAAGGTAGGGTCTTTAAAGAAAACTTGGACTATGAGTAGCAATAGATAAAAAGAAAACCTGGTCCGGGTAGAATTGGAATAAGGCGAGCGGCTCCGATCCCTGCGGCTTCTGCGTCTGTGACGGCGATCCACCGGGGACGGAGAATGCCTCCTCCTGTACGACGGAGAGCGCGACACGCTTCGAGGCATCGATTTCGACAACGATGATTGCCACTTACAAGCTACACCCAACCAAAAACCCTAGAAATCACTGGAGTGTCACCACCTTTGGCTAGCGATGACACCAAACACGGTCTCAATTCTCAACGAGAGGAAAAAAAATAGCTCCCAAAAGCCCCAACAATGTAAACAGTAAATCATATTAAAGCTGAACATTTGTCAAAGAAAATTAAACAAATCAAAGGGGATAATAATTTCAGCTGAAGAAACAGAAAAATATTGTTTAAACATTTTCAGACGTAAAGAAATCAAAATCAATATCAATTTAGTACTCCAAGGAAAAAAAGAGCAAAGCATAGAGTGTAAAGGTGTCCATCAACTTGTTATCAAATACTTAATTTGCATTGTCAAATTTTAGGCTATTTTTGACAAGGATACAGACTTTAATATTATTTTGTTTGATTATGTCAGAAGAGGGAGAATGAATGCGTTTTGTGTTTGATTTAAAAGATGAAGAGATGAAAGGTAATAATGAATTTATCATTATATCTTTATATGTTACTTCATGTCTAAACAAATTAATTTACACCTTATTTGTAATTACATAATTTATCAAAACAAATAATGATGATTTCGCTTCATTCAGTATTGAGTAGAGCCCAGGAAGTGGAATGCATAATGTATATACATTTCGCCGTTCGCATCCTCTGACTTGCAGTGAAGGCTTCCGTATGTATAGTTGAAAATAGTTCTAGGAGAGTAGATTTTGAAAAATAGCTTTTACAGATTTTAAGATAAAACCTAGGTTTTGAAAAGTGATTTATGTTTGAGAAATTATTAGCTTTTAAAGATTCCGAGACAAAAAAGTGGGTAGGAAAGAGGAAAGTAGGAAAGAGAAAGAAAGAAAAAGTAGAAAAAAGGAAAGAGGAAAAAGTAGGGAAGATAAAACCTAGGTTTCAAATTGAGGTTTTATAATTAAAATAGCTTTTGGGAAAAAAATTTTACTTAGATAAAACCTCGATTTTAAGGTAAAATCTAGATTTTAAAATCAAACCTAAATTTTAAAATTGGTTGTCAAACAAGCCTGATTGTGTTTTGATCTATGTTGCGCAGAGCATGAGAGAGAGTTCGATTACAGAAAGGGGAGCGAGAAAGGGCCTCAACATTGGGGGGACCTTAAAAAGGAATGGGCTACTTGCAAGTACGGTGATTCCCAGTCTCCTATTGATCTGTTCACCCACAGTGTGTGACTTGCACAAAGTCTGGCCTCCTAGAAAACACATATAAGCCTCAGAAAGCTAAACTCAAGAACAGAGGCCATGACATTCAGGTACCTCTTTTTTAGGGGCGGGAGTGGCTTTTTTAGATAGGCCATGCTAATATTGTGGAGCACACTCAACATTCACAGTTAATGGTTGCATTTTTGCCCAGTTTTTAAAAATTCACGGTCAATTTTGCACTTGAATAAAGTATTGATGCTAGACATACATTTAAGAAAAGTTAATGGGTATTTTTGCATTTTAACGCTAAAGTATGTTTTTAGTGGGGAATGGAATTTCTTTATTGATTAGATTAGATTTTGTGCACTCAACCAAATAGCTGACTGTTCTATTCATAGATTCTCAGAAAGTTGTCCTAATGCGTTTAGGTTACTGATTAGTTTGATTTTTTAACCAATTATTTAGTTAGAATTAGATATATGATAATAATCTTATAAATGAGTTGTAGTATCTATCGTCAATAGAAACCAAATTAATATACAAAGATTTTATGCATTAATCTTACTGGTCTAAGAGGAGACTAACAATACCTTACATGCAACTGACACAAGGCACGTACACAGACGTGAATCACACTAGGACGTTGGCTATGCCTCTAATATTCAACAAGCGCTTATCTCTGCCAAAAACAAAAGTTCGATACAGAAAAAAAAAGTTTCCTTTTTTCTTTTAAAGGTTTCTGGTTCATCGGATATCGAACAACTTGTGCTCGATTTAGAAGAAAGCACTTGCGTTTGAAAATGAGTCGTGCAAAATCATGAAGTATCTTTATCTTGCCCAGGAAAGCTGGATAGCCTCTTGATCGTGCGTAGATTCATCAGCCCAAGCAAATTGGTGATTCAATAGTGACATTTCTCTATTGTTCATCTCTTCCACTAGCTCCCACTCAGCCCATCTCTCCGCCAAACCTTCCCCATTCAGCAAATTCACCACCTCCAACATGCTTGGCCGATCCTCCGGTGAGACTTGCGTGCAAAGCAATGCCACCTGTATTATCCTCTCCACTTCCTTCGCATCATAACTCTCCAAATTCTTGTCCACTATGTCCTTTATCCTCTTCTCTCTCAGCAGCTTCTTAATCTGCAGTGTTGACTCATCAACAATAACAGTCCACACACACACACACACACACATATGTCAAGATACAAGTTACAAGAAGCTTACATGATCTAGCAGAAGAACATCCTCCTCCTCTTCAAGCCGTGAGAAGTCGATTGCCCGCTGACCTGTCACAATTTCAAGAAGTGTTATGCCGTATCCAAAGACATCTGTTTTTTCTGATGATTTCCCAGTGGACAAGTATTCTGGGGCTATATGTCCCATTGTGCCCCTCACTTGAGTGGTAACACTGGTCAGTCTTGTGTCAACCAGCTTAGCCAGCCCAAAATCTCCAAGAACTGCTTCAAATTCGTCATCTAAGAGGATGTTTGCCGCCTTTAAGTCACGATGTATGATCTTAGGATTACATTGCTCATGCAGATACTCCAACCCATGTGCTGTACCAAATGCTATACGCTTCCTTGTTGGCCAATCCAAACCTTTCTCTTCAGGTTTCAAATCTAAAGCAACATTCAGAAGAAGTGTCAAGAATTCAACTCAAGCACTGGTTTAATATCACAGCAAGTCACTCCCAACACTGAATATTAGAGATACAACAACTTGTAAAATATATTTACTAGTTTTGTTATATTTTAGTTCCCTCTCTATGAGCATTTCTGCAACATGGTATTAGAGCAAAAAGAGTGGTTGTATTACCCCTCAAACGATATGCAACACTTAGATTTTCCAAGAAAGGATAAACAAGGATTCTTTCGGTTGAGGTTGTACAGAACCCAATCAAACGAAGGAGATTTCTATGAACTGCAACGCTTATAAGTTGAACTTCTCTTTGGAATGCAGCTTCTCCACCGGGATTATGATAATCGGCCAGCCGTTTCACTGCAATCCTTGTATTGTCTGAGAGTACTCCTTTGTATACTTTTCCAAAGCCCCCTTGGCCAATCACGTTGCTTTCGCTGAAATTTTTTGTGGCTAGATGAAGTTCAAGCAGAGAAAATCTTCTCAGTTGCCCAAATGAAATCTTGCTCTCATCTTCACCTGATCAAATAATTACTTTTTAAAGAGGTTTTTCCAGAAGTATACAATAAGTACGACTCTGAACACGTTAAAATCATCCATATTCCAATTTGAACGGTGAAGATGAATGACTGGAAGAATGCTGACATATATAATAAGAAAAATACCTGAGACATCAACAAAAACATCATTTGTATGTCTTTGAATGTATTGGTATGCATAGGCAATGATGATCCCTAGACACAAAATTCCAAAGGCGCCACAACTCGCCAAACTTAAAGCCACTACAATTTTTGATTTGTTGGCTGAAGCTGTAGGAAAATGAAAACTTCTAAGTGAATTAAGTACCTTCTGGATATCAAAAACTATATGAAACAGAGAAAAAGTAAAAACAAAAACCTGGAATGGGTGAATTAGAAACACAAGGCTGCTCCAAGCTAGAGCCACAATGAAGGTCCGTTTCTGAAAAGCTGAAAATGATAAAGTAACAGAAGACAAGTCGTATATTATTTTTCAGAATACAGTTATCTTAAGGAAATCCCAGAAAACTAGAGTAACTCAAGTTCTAATAAGATTTACTTGAAGATTGGAACTGAAAAGAGGTGCTCTGGGATGGTTCCAGTTAAATTATTATAAGACAGATCCCTGTCAAAGTAAAAAATCATAGCATATAGAAGTATGCAAACTCAAGGAAGGAGAAATCCCAAAAATTAATGGCAAAAGTCATCAGAATAGAAATTCTTACAATTGTGATAACCCGCTAAGATTTTCAACAGAATTCGGTATTGATCCAGACAAGTCATTCCCTCTCAATACCCTGAATAGCCGTCGTCACTATTCAATCTCTCAAATTGCTTTCATATGATCCTTAATTCTTAGTATCTAAAAAAAATGGAAAGTGGAGCCTTACAGAGTCCTCAGAGAGGAAAGTTGACCCCATGCAGACGGTATTGGACCCTTGAAATTATTCTCAGCAAGATTTAGATATTGCAGACGTGTCAAATTGGCAATATAATCAGGTAAGAAACCTGAAAGGCTATTGTTCTGCAATTCCCTGTAATAATTGATTTAGTTAATAAGAGATAATAATAACATGGAAGAAAAACACTATACCATCACAAGCTTGTTCATCATAGAATATAGATCTTACATCATCTTCCCATATAGGAGCTGGCTTGATTTACAGTTTGAAACCTATTTCTTAATATATAAATTGTCTTTTGAAGCATGTAACAGAGGATTAGAATCTCAATAAGTTGAAATGGAAGTTCTTATCAACCCATAGATTTTGATTTAAATTACTAGACTATCTTGCATATGAAGTTCTTAGGATTTATTCTTTGAAAATCAGACACTAGCCTAAGAAACTATTGTTGAACCTTACAAATACAAACTTACAAGGTAATCAAGTATTTCAATTTGGTAATTGAAGGAGACAGTGTTCCAGAAAATCCTTTTGAACCCAAGTTCCTGCATGATGATTCATTGACAGACTAAATCACAAAAAGTATTCAACAAGCTTCGTACAAAGGTAAAAGGTTACATGCATAGAAGAAGAAGAAGAAGAAGAAGAAGAAGAAGAAGAAGAAGAAGAAGAAGAAGAAGAAGAAGAACTGGTATATTAGAAAAGTGGGGGATGGATACAGATTTATGCTTCTAACATGGTTAAACTTACAGAGATATGACATGTCCATCTCTACATGTGACATGAGACCAACTAAAGCAAGGGCTCACAAGAAAACTATTCCAATCAGTCATCTGATGGTTGGAATCATTAAGGACCTTCAAACAATCTAACAAGGCTTCACCTGTATAGTAAAAATTAATGACCAGAAATATAAGTAATCGTCTTAAATAGTAGGTCCCAGTGACCCTTAAAGTTGCAGAAGATTAGCAAATGTTTAGAACACCTTCCACATCAGGACCAGTAGTTGCACAGCTGAGTCCTAAGATGGCCAAGAAGACTAGCCACCTAGACATTGGACTTAGTGGAATATAAGCCGCTTTGATGTTCGAGGAATATTTACCTGGGAAAATATATTTATAAATCATACAGAAAAAACCTCAAGGAGTGACTTTTATCTTGGAAAGTTGATACCTCAGACATTATAAAAGAATGAGTTATCCCCATCAAACAATGAATCGAATTGAGATATGTACTGTTTCTCAGAAAAAGTAACCTTTGTGAGAAGATGAGAGAGAGAGAGACACACACACACACACACACTAGAGGGGAAGCAAGAAACTCACGAGCTGGAGGAGACATGGGGGACTCACTGGTTACTGCAGCATGAAGACTGATGGGAGAGAAGGAGACGAAGGAGGAGACATTTATTGTTGTCAGGATCAGAAAAACAGTCAAAACCAACTAAAGTGAGTGGAAGGGACCCACTGGTCAATGAGCAACTCAAATCCAGAATATAGGGATTAAAAATTGTGGAAGAAGAAATGGCCAATTTGTGTGTTGTCTAATGCTAAAGAATCCCAGTGGTGGGAATGAGC